>JABFEB020000104.1:21020704-21040639 GCA_019775895.2 Stomatorhinus ivindoensis | reverse complement strand
CTTTAAAACTGCATTATTGTAGAATTAACCCCTTAGTCCCTATTCTAAAAATTGCATTATTTAGAGTAAACCCAACAAGAGCTACATTATTCTATTATAAACCTAAAAATAGCCGCATCAGCAGCTTTGGGGTAGACTGCAAACCTTACAGACTATTTACAAAGTAATGAAACTGCCACACCGGTGAAAATGCGTGTGTCAACTCCCTCCAGCCATCTAACAACCCTGCAAGTATTTTGTCGCATGAAAAGCTGTTGGTTTTGTGTTTGCTAAAGTTTGGAACATCTGCATTTCTACAAATCCAGTTTAGTAAATAATTTAGATGGTATACTGTAGCAAGCATACAATTGGAGACATTTTAATTCCGTTGTGCTACGGAGAATTCCAACAACAATAACCAACGCCTACCGCTTACCAACTTATCGCTTTTACATTTAAGATGACATAACGGACAATATATTGCTTGATGTTTGTTTAGCCCAGACAGCAAACTGCCCATTACATGACATTTACCTGAACTGTTAGATAATTGTATGGAATTTGGTCAATTGTTTGGGTTCTTGTACCTAAGAAGTTAAGTGTCTTGCTTTACACTGCAGGTGACCCGATCCCATTTTTTAGTGCCGATTCTATCCCGATACCTGATCAGAGGGTATTGATGTTATGAGTACCGATCTGATACCAGAGCTATTTATAAACTAGTAAATGCAAATATTAGATAGACTATTAGAAACATACAAAACATGCTGTTCTACCTCGTATGTACATCTTGTTTTAAGCATTTTAAGCAATTGCAGTTCAATTTCAGTATATTCCAAGC
Organism: Stomatorhinus ivindoensis; assembly: GCA_019775895.2. NCBI lineage: Eukaryota > Metazoa > Chordata > Actinopteri > Osteoglossiformes > Mormyridae > Stomatorhinus > Stomatorhinus ivindoensis. Next base: position 21,039,819 of record JABFEB020000104.1, on the reverse strand, counting down.
AGGTATATGCAAGTGGTGAATGCTTAAAATGCCCCACAATTTCCCCTTAAGCCCCCCGTGTAACACAGGCTACAGAGTGCGCAAAATTAGCCTAAGATATGGACTCCCAAATCACCCGCTGCGTTTTTCACATAAAGTGCGTGCGCTGTTTAGTGGGATTTTCCGTTAATTCCACCTTTCGAAACTTTATAAATAAAGATTTTAAATCGCTGTGCCAGTACTTCTTGTTTCAAGCGTAAAATACTTCCAGATCGTCATCTCGTTATCTTCTGATGCCCCTAGTTCAACTCGTCAGAACACCGGTACCAATTACTAATGTCGAATCGGTGCACCTCTGCTTTACACCAAATGCAAATTGGTGTTATGTGGCTCCCAGGGTTGGCAGTAATCTCAGTGCTGGGCCTTTGACTGAGGCTAATAACCCCCCCCCCCAAATTGACCTTGCTTGCAAAACAAAATACAGTACATGTAGGCCTACATCCCTTTGGATAAACGTATCTGCTAAATAAATTAATTTGTATTGTATGCCCTGGTAGTTTCACGCATCCTTTCTCTTTGTTATAAACATGGATTTAAAGACATGCAGGAAGTTGCGCTATTTAAATATAGACCTTTCCCACTCTAAATTACCACATTTCTAAAACGTGTGAAACAGAACCATTCATTGACTAAAAGGCTCCCAGCTGATCCAAAGAGGCCACTGGATTCTTGATGGGCCTTGCAAATGGTCCAAGTTTATTTTAAATGTTTTGTATGATTATATAAATGCTTTGGTTACCCATGTTTAAGTATATAAAATAATATACAATATGAGTATAAATGCAACAGAGGGTACACAATGTAATGTTTTGAATTCTCTTAATATTGCTTAATTTATTAAAATTGTGAGCTGTAGAAACAAAAAAGCATCTCAAAAGTTCCTGCATTGTCCCAGTGCCCAAGAATGGTAGTGGCAGGACCCCCAATGACTATTGAAACTTCACATACCATGAAGACCTTTAAATAACTGGTTCTAAAACATCTCACGCCCAATGTTGAGAACTTCCTCGACCCAGTTCAGCATGCTTACTAGTTCTACAAATTCCATCCTCTGCCTACTACACAGAGACAATCAACATTGTTGGAATGCTCTTCCTTGTTTCTTGCAGTGCATGTAAAGCCACCCAGCCCGGTCTGCTGGGAGAGAAGCTCAGAAGGATGCCAGTGGATGACGACGGCAATCTCATCTGCGGGCCTCAGTTCGTCCACCTCAGCAACTGCACATCTGATGTGGTAGCGAAGAACACCGGAGAACCCTGAGGTACAGTACAGTGTCCTGAAAATTTCACGGCAGACGATCAATTAAATGTTATCTTAATCTTGCTATGACTGGCGTTAAACAACTTGGGTCTTAACAGCTGTGGCACTAGTCTAGTCAAAGACTCTTTCTGCATAGGCTGGAAGAAGGCTTCTGTGGTTCCTGTCAGCAGAGCTGGAGGTCTCGCGGCTGCTGTTTTGCTAGGCCCAAGTCCACCCAAAATAATCCGCAGTCCATCACCAAGTACAAATGCACCATACAACAAGACAAATACCGTTTTAGTGTACCAGTGGCCTACACGTTTTTAAAATCTAACAATGAAGTCCTTACATCATTCACTGCTTTGGCACACGCCGTTACAAAGAAATCCAACTGTGACATCACGGTTGGAAAGACAACGCAGCCACCCTCAAAGAGCTGAGATAAAGGCACCTTTATCAACCCAGGCACACAGTCTAAGGGGACAGGCAAGCGTTTGGCTGATGCTATAGTGCTACATATTAAAGGCTTGTATTCGTCTTCAATATGAGGATTTCACTCTTGATGTGACCTGTTGTCTCAATGATCACATGATTTATTAATCATTAAAATAACATGGAAAATTATATGTGGAAGTACCAGGATCCAATGCCTGTGTGCACTGCTTCCCCCTCATAGTAACAAAGGACTTGCTTATGTGAATTCATGTATTCAAATTAATATTTTGTTCTGTAATGGACTGGCATTCTGTCCAGGGTGTCCCCTGCCTCGTGCTTTCTGTGTACTGGGATTGGTGCTAAGATCACTCATATCATTTACTGGATAAGTTGATGGGAAAGGGATGGATAAAATTATATTTTGAATGACATGGTGCTTTTTTTCTCTCTATTATTTTAAGTCTTGAACAACATTTCAATTTGGGTTACAAGTCAAGCTGAAGTGCAGCCGGCAAAACAACTCCAGAAAGGACAACTCCAAGCAATACAAAATACAAGGTTAGACACCTGCTGAATCATTAGCTAGCAGATAACAGCGACACCATGCGGCAAAATTAGGTATGACTGCTTGCAGACATGAAATGGAACGGCACTTACACCGGCTAATTCATAGGTGGCGACGCATCCACAAGCACGAGAGGAGCGCAGCCTTTACGTTAGTCAATATAATTTTTGCTGCATTAGAATAATGTAGGACGTCGCCGTGGTGACCCGGGTTCAAGCCTCTGCAAGGGCTCCATATGTGTGGAGTCTGCATGTTCTCCCAGTGTCATTGTGAGGTTTTCTCCAGGTAATCTGGTCCCTCCCAGTCCAAAAACATGCTAACTGGAGTTGCCAAAATTCCCATAGGTTTCTTGTGTAAGCGAATGGTGTGTGTGAGTGTGTGAGCCCTGCGATGGGTGGGTGCCCACTCCTGGGATGTTCCCTGCCTTGTGTCCATAACCTGTGGAACAGGCTTTGGATCCCCCCCCCCAACAACCCCGAATAGGACAAGTGGTTTTAGAAAATGGATGGATGAATAGAATAATGTATTGTAAATTAGATTTTGGCACTGCGCATATTGGCTTTGGAACTACCATTTTGCAAGGACACTCAAATTTGCAATGAGGACAGATATAGTTAAATGTGTGTTTGAGAGAGAGGAGAGAGAATTAGTTCATTCAGGGATCAATGGCCTTGGCCCTAAAACAGACACCGCTGGGCTTATTTTATCAGGAGCAAACCCCAGCACCACATCCACTCTCATTTAACTATTGTTTTATTAAGTGTCTAATTGTAGATCCTAAAATAATAATGGATCTGACTTCATTATTTCACATTTAAATTACATAATAAACACAATTCCAATAAAAAGAAAATGTCAGAAATAAACACAACCAACAAATCTATAAATAGCACATGAAATGTTTAATTAGGAAACATGGGGGGTTTAGTAAGTCCTTCACACAATGGGCAATGGTACAGATATTTTTCAATAGTTATTATTGACTGGTGTGTCACCATCTTGTTTAAGATGTCTTTTTGCAAAAACTGAATCATACTTTTTTTTTTTTGTTTGTTTTAGTCTTTTCTCCAAAATCAACATGTAAACAAAACATTCTCGAATGGCAGAAAAGCCAGAGTGGCAGTGTCCCCCTTTAAAAAATATATATACTTATTTTACACTTTTGTGAATTTGACTCACACATTTATTTTGGTTTATTATGGAGAATGCGCAATCCTTTGGATGATTAATTTGTTAAATTATATTACTCACACAGGAAATAGTGTTTCAGCTTGACCATGCACATGTCATATTGTGCCGGCCCACAAAAGATGTGACAAGTCAAAGCCGACTTTATATGCTTATATTTTATATGCACGGTAGGAAAAAAATGTGAATTCACATTGTAGTGTAATAAGTCATGAATATTTCAGCAAGTGAAACTAAAGATATGTGCATTATTGCGTGCCGTGATGTATTACAGGAACTGTGACATACAAGGACATTTCAGCAAGATCAAAAGTGAACAGAACATCATGTTTAATAAGAAAGACGTCTGAAAAATAACATGACTGTTGAGGTTACTATATAAAAAGGTTAATTCTCCATTCAAAGTTGGTATCTTCCTGTCAGTTACTATTCCACAGCATGACTTTGGATGGATGGAGGGACATTGGGCAAAAATCATTTAGGGAACTTTGATTAACTCAGTTTTCTTTTCTATGAGAAGAACAGGGAGGAAAGCAATTATGCATTTAATATCCAAAGACAAAAAAGGGTTGCAAATGGCAGAATCAACCCAGAAAATGGCAATAAAGTAAAATAAATTAAAAATGACATACTTTTGTTTTGATGGTGCTTGTTTATTTATTTTTTAAAAATTAAAGCTTTTAAAAGTGACAAGTAGGTGACGTTCTGAAGTGAACTGCCATGCCATTGTGGTTCACCCGTGTTGGCGAGCATGCTCGGGGGAGGCTCTGGTGGTTTTCCGTGAGACTGTTGCACTACACGCCACATCTAGCTGCTACGTGAAGACCTTTCCTTTGTTCAGCTCCATCCAGTGTGCTAACACGGTCAATGCTGTGTCATCTTAGGACCCTGTCCTATCATGCTGAATCTAAGGCAAGACTAGCGACCAGGGCCGGCTCTACTCTTTCAGGGGCCCTAGGCCAGGCTTTACTTGGGAGCGCCCCCCCACCACCCCCCACCACCAAGAAAACTGATGATCATGACACCTTCTCTGCAGTGCAGGTAATTAGGGGGCCTATTACGCCTATGGCTAGAGCCAGCCCTGCAGTTATTTTAATGATTAGAGCCAGCTCTGCAGTAACCCTCCGGTGGACAAAGAAATGCCCACAGGACAACATATATTATGACAAAAGACATTGTGCTAATTTAAGAGACAGAGCGGCGGTCAGTGGTGGGATGGGAGGCTAAAAAAATGTATAAACAAGGCACTTCTATCACTTAAAAAAATTAGACAAATACAAAGGTCTGGACTATGGGTTTACCTGACTAGCAGATAGCTATCATGATTGTAACTGAACACAGATGAATGGCCTTTTAAGAATTTTTAGGTTGTACATAAAAATAACTAGGTAAAAAAAAACTGCTACATAACTATTCAATTCACCTCACATCTAAGCATTTGAGATCCACTCAATTCCGTAAGATTTCAGCGATTAGAAGGAGCTGGACAGAAGCTCAAACAGCTTAATAATATCGATATTCAGTTGATGATAAATGGTTAAGGAAAGAGCTCATCCAATGGATTGTGCAAAGACAACAGAAGTGGTGGCTATACAGGGAGAAAACTTTTTTTTTTTTAATGAAAAACTTTGGTGATTGTTTTCAATCTCAGCACAGCTTTTGCACAGTGTTTTTGCTGTTTTTTTATTCCGATATTTAGCACCTTTTTCCCGAACCTGGCTGTTTTCCGAAAACAAAAAAGCACAAAAGCTGATGTGCATGGAAGGCAGATGATTTCCCAGAAGAAACAAGATAGTTAAGCGTGATGAAAAGCACCGCCGCATTCACGTCATCTTCGCCATCATTTCTTCACCTGAGCTGTGTCTAGATACTGCTTTTGAGCCGTGACCTTTGAACCCCGCGTGTAACAAAGCTTTGAGCATGCTCGCCCAAATGGTCTCCGGAATGAAAAGCAGAGAAATGATAAACAGAGGAGGCCCAAACATTTTCAAGTATTAACACAACTTGGCCATGAGCCTTGGACACAGTATTAGAACCCAGAATGCACTCTAGGAGCAAGTTATGGTTAATTTGCATCTTCCCTCCCCCCACAAAAATATATATGCATATAAATAATATTCAGTGCTGTTAAATCTCCCAACTCCACATGGATTCGTCACAGAAGGCCTATCTTTGTTTTCTTTTCATGGCTAAAAGTTAACTGAGTATGTAAACTGAAGCTGAACTCGACCTTTTGCTTAATAGTCCTTCACTGGTGATATAACACTGAGGGAGATTTTTGTAAAGACTTGTTAATATTTTGTATTTTTCTTTTTCTTTTTTTTTTGCTTTAATGCAACACAGAGAAAAGACAATCCTTTTGTTTTTGTGATTTTGTTTTCTTTTTTTTGGGTAGCAGCAAAGCACCATATTTGTGTTTGTATATGTATATGAATGGCATTTGTTTTTCCTCCAAAGTCAATGGGCTCTGCTGCTTATGATGAGCACCGCTCAACACTGACGCCCTCTCCACCGTGGGCCAGTATATCGATGGGTTGCGACTGCCTGTCCCAGGGCAAGGCATTTGCCAGGACCAAGTTCCTAATGCAGCCTGTGATCCCACTGGAGAACTTTCCTCCTGTAAGCGGCACCATGTCTGGAGCACCACCTGGCAAGACACCAGAGAGACGACACTCACACACTTCTTAGTCTTCGGAGCCTGAGGTTGCTGATACACTTGGCAACTTTTTCAGCGATGTTGCAGACCAATGGTGCTCGAGCACTTTACGGATTGATATCGGGCAGCAAATTTCTATTTGAAAAACTTTGATTGGCAGTGGGCAAGTTTTCGTGATCACCCTAGAGATGCCCTTTTTTCTCAACTGGTTGGCAGTTGCCCGGCAACATTGCTCAAAAAGCTACCTTCTGTATCATCAACCATAGAGACCAAAAAACACCTTAGCTGAATTAAAGCAATAAAAAAAAGTCAGGAAACTACATTGCTGTTAAAGCTACGCCATTTTAGGCCATTAGTGTGTCCTCACCAAGATAGATATCGCCTTTCGTGTTCACCATTACACTTTCGCCCCGTGACAATCCTCTGCTTATGGGTCCTCCATCAACCTGGATGTAGCCCTGTTTGCCAGTTCTGCTCAAATGGAAAACGATAGTTATATAAATAATATAGTTGTATAACTAATACAGCCCCATAATACATATCCCGTGGAAGTGGTACAGCTCAGTTCGGAAAGCATGATCTGTCATCAATCTATATTGATTTATTGACTGATAAAAATATCAGACATTCTCAAATGACATATTACATAAATAAAGTGTTATATTTAAAATATGCTATGTGCAACAGGTTTGAAAATAGTTCCATTACATTTTTTCCTCACTGAAAGCAATACCTTTACAGGAAGTACACTTAAACCACACCAACACTAAAACTCTTTCCACAAATTAATCTTACTCTATTTTATGCTCATTATAATTATGTAGGAAAACATATCATTTGGTTTTTATATTGTTTTTGACGCCTTTGTCTGCATGTTTTGTACATTTAAGCATTTTAAAGCACATTCTGATGAAATTCAGACACGGTTAGGGTTTGTGGTTTACCTCACGGCCCTAACCATGTGCCAGTCAGCATTGTTAATTGGCTCTTTGGAAGTAATCTTGGCCTCCCCACTTCCCAGCTGGTAGCTGTGAACAGGAGAAAAAAACGCACAGCTGCTCTGAGTACAGACTTTATACAGAAAGTCAAACGTGTAGAAACTGTTCATGGTAAAATATGAACAACAAATGTTTTCTGCAGCCATTAATAAATGGCAGAGTCACATATTGCAATTGGGAGGGTTTCATACACTCACTGGCCACTTCATAGGCCCAAATAAAGTAAACAGCTGTACCTAATTAAGTGGCCAATGAGTTTGTGTGCGCATTATTTATCCTATTCTAAATTTAAATTCCTTCATAGGATATCTGTATGCACCATAACAAGCAAAAATAAACAGATGTACACAATAGCTACATTCTATTTTACAGGCAAGAGGCAATAGGAAAAGTCTGCGAGTTTTCAAAGACTTTACCTGAAGACAAGGTGTCCATTTTGTAAACCAAGACTAATGAAGTCTTTCCCTTTCCCCTGATCACCAAGTTCCTGGGAATTAAATCAATTGTAAGTATTTGCAAGTTTAGGACGAGCACAAATATTCAATTGTACAAAAAACATTAAATGTTTTGTCTTATTTCAGTCTAGAAGCAATTTTGTGGCCATTGCGACTGAATCTGCAGATATGCAGTAATCGATAGAACTAGATAGATTTTCAGGGGTAGCGACCACCACACTTAATGATCAGCAATAATTTAGCCATATTATAAACAGTTGGTTGTTTTGCCTGAGGTAAATCGAGCCAGTACCTAACGTATAAACCCAGTACATGTCAAATAATAAACATGTTCAGAGTGCCATCATCAAGGCCGAACCTAAACAGAAAATGGCAATTTGTAATTTGGTGCCCAGTGGTCATTGTTGAGATACCACAGAACAATAACTAAATGTGTCCTCTGCATTTAACCCATATGTGACATCATAACATAGCAGTGCTTGGGGGTGGTACCTTGCTGGTTGGGGATTTGAACCTGCAGTCTCTTAATTTCAAGGGTGCTTCCCTAACCATTAAGCCACCACTGCCCTTTGCAATGAGCAATTACCTATTTTTAATGTCTATAAATCGTTTCTTGGTTATTTTCTAGTGATTTATCATTTACTACTGCAAATTCTGTATGGACAAACATGCACGTGTTGCTAAATTAATTATAACAGACATTTTCTTCACATATTTTCTGTGGGAGGGACCTGAATCGGCACCAAGCAAGTGTGTCCCTGCAAAGTCATCAGTGTGGCGCAAACAGTAGCAGTATTAAATAAAGAAGAGAAAATGTGTTAACAAGATGAGTAAGCGACACTGTGAAAGTGGTTTTTAAATTGCTCTGAGCAGAATGAATATAATAACAGCATGGCAACGATCTTGAAGGCAAGGCTGCTTGTAACAAGGTACACATTTCATGTTTCAAAACATGCCATCTACATTGCAGTACTAAACATTCTCCCCCCCCCCCTGCCTCCCAAAGCATGAGGATGGGGAGACTGTATCAGAGGGAGGGAATACCTTTCGATTAGCATGCAGCTTAGGAAAAGCGCTGTTCCGCTCCTGGGAAAGAGGGAAGGTGCATTAGTGCATCGAGCCAACCGGGCAACATGCGACTAGGGGAAACGACGGGATCAAAGTGTCGCATGCAAGACTGCAGCTTTGGCATGCTAAGCGGCAGATCTGAATTTCAATAAGATCAGCAGGAACAGAGATGAATAATTTCTGAAATTAAACCAATGAAATATGTCCTTTGCTGAAACCAAAAGCTGACGTGATAATGCTTCATATATCATAGTATATGAATCGTTTTACTGTACAACAAAACATTCAAAAACAGAATACATTTTTAAAAATAAAAGAATAATTCTCTGTAGCAATGGCTTACTATTATTATTACTATTAATTTTTATTAATAATAATAATAATAATAATAATGATATTGTTGTTTTATGAAGGTAAAAAAAAGTTGTGAACTTATTTACAAATAATATTATGGCAAGACTTGCACAGATACTGAGTGCAATTGTATGTTTGTATGTTTGCAAGCAAGGCACAGTGTTACGGCGTTAAAGGTGGCATGATGCTGATGCCCCCAGGTTCACTGCATTCTCCTGAGCCCATAGACCTACCACTCCCTGCCACAGTATCAGGCCTTCTGAGGAAGCTGTTCGGATCTCCAGCTCAATGACCTCTGGGGCATCGAGAGAGCTGAAACAAGACAAGTGGCGAATAACCCTGACGGAGGACAATCCTGACTGTAGAGGCTGTCATTTAAAGGGAGAGCCCTTTCCCAGACTCAGTTAGACCTGAAGCAATTCTGCAGTGTTGCTGAAACTGATCAGATTACGTCTGTGAGCAACTGCGTATCCATCTACTCACCCATTTACTGTTCTGCTTATTTAGTTTATCTCGTGAAATCGAAAGTAGCAAAAATAGAACGTTCACTAGCAAAACACAGGCAGAAATCTATATTCTGATTGACATAAACCTACAAGAAAAAGAAAATCTCATTCTCAAAGTTGTTGATCGGTATGAGATGAATGTAGTATGTTTTAATCAATGCCTTACCTTCGTGGGAAGAGCGACTTAGGCAGTGCTAGGTACCCATTGTCATGGAAATAGGCTGCATATTCAGCGGGGGAATCTGTAAAAGGGACATAAAGCACTGACTCTACTCCTGCGTTGATCTGCTGCTACTTTCCATACTCAGAGTAATCAGACCAGGACATGGATTTTGCTCCTTTAACTTCTCCTGAGAGCACAGAAAAAAGGCTGATATTATATATGTCTACATACAGCAGAACCCTGGAACTCAAACGCCTCTTAACTCAGGCATTTAACACGTCTGTCTAATTTTTTTCGACTTGTACTTCAACCTAAATCTTGGAACTTGACCGTTCTTGGTTCAGGGAAATTTGACTTGAACCTCAAACCAAATCACAACTCGACCAGGCTTCTGGAATGAAGTAAGTTCGTGTTCCAAGGTCCCACTGAATAATTATGATATATGTTCTTATGAAGCATGCCAGTGCAGCACAAATAACTATTATTTTTGTAATTAATTCTGTACAGAAAATATTTTGAAATGTTGGTTAAATTTTACATGTAAAAATAAAATCACTTTGTGAAAATTTCTGAATTCATTGGTTGGACATCAAGTCTCTAAAAATACAAAGGTTCCGCAAATGTATATTAACAAATGTGTTAATAGTAAAAGGAGGACTTTTTTGACAAACAGTGTACATGCATACACACAGGAATACCTGAAGGGATCGGAAAATCACATGGACGCTGTAGATGCAACTACACTTTTAAAAATACGTTTTAGTGGTTTAGTCGGTTGGAGCATCGTAATGCACATCAACAATTCAACTTCCAACAACACTGAAAATGGAGAATGACAGTCGATTTTCTTTTTTCTTTTTTCTCAAGCAGACAGTTTCAAAGACGACAAAGGGATGACATGTTGGGGTGAGTAGTTATGCCACAGATTTGAGGTCTGGTTCTGGGGGGTTTGAAAGGGGAATTCTACATTTTGGTGGTTTGGAAGAGACTGAACTGTTTCTCTGTAATAAATCGGTGCCGACTATACTGGGACACTCCTCCATAGCTATGATGTAGAATTCCCCATTCCCGTGCAAATCCACAAAGAAAGACAAGGACTCCCAAATACAGATAAATAGAGTGCCGTCTGATGGCGGTTAGGCAGGCAGGTGACCTCTTCTCAGCATTCCTCCCATTAATCAAGGGGTGTCAAGCTCAACGGCAGGATACTGTACCATTCCCCCCGCTACCCTCCAAATCCCACATGGCGTCGGGGAAGCTCAGAGAGTGTCCTGTGTGTGTGGAATATAGTGGTTATAGCGAATGGGAGAGACATTATGTCATCACGTCAGGGATTGACTGGGACGCCGCACAGCTTAAGTTGACAGCATGCACTGGGTCTCCATCTGCAGAACTCATGCACAACCCACCACCAGGTGTCTTCTTCCATAACACGCTCCTCAGTCACTTTCCGTGTTTTCATTTACGGCCCGTATCCAAGAAAACTTTAATTACAACAGCTTCTTGTGCAATTTTCATTCTCTGGCATTTACTGAATAAGGATTGTTTTTATGTATGTTAGTACCAGGAGGACCTCACATTGGTGGTGGAGGTTCAGAGGGCGGGGTAATACTCACTCGTTTCACAGAAGAGGCCGGTGAAACCAGAGGAGCACACACAGTGGTTAGCAAGGCAACGGCCGCCATTCTGGCACTCGGAGTTGTGTTGACATGTATCTTTGACCACCTCGCAGAGCTCACCTGCAAGGATGGGGAGGTGAATCAACGCAAACAATGTGCTTTGGGAATTTCTTACTTTTACGCTAATTTTTCTTTGACCACAGGGAGGAAAGGCTAACTTTGACTTTCTACCACAGTACCACTGAAATATACGTATATGTATGCAGCGTATGGTAGTTCCTCTCAAACATTCTGGAACTCACCCTCGAAACCATCCTGGCAGAGACACTGGAACTCATACTCTGCACTGTACAGGCAGATGCCACCATTCCGGCAAGGCCGGCGCTCGCAGGGGTTGGCGTCCACACACTGCGAGATGGACTGGCTCTCTGTGAAGCTGTAAGACAGGTCCACCTTCTTCCCGTTGATGGAAACCTGGCCCAGGGGGAGGGTCACAGCAGCCAGCGGATCAGCAGCAAGGCTTTCATGTTGGGACTCCGCTTGTTTACGGTCCAGTTCGACTGGGTTATCGGAATTTGACTCAACGGAAAGTTCAATTCACAGAAGTTTTTGCCTTGTTTGAAGTTGTTTTTAAATTCGATCTTTTCAATTCTCTGACTGACCATTATCATTTTCAAACATTCATGTATATTACCAATGAGAAAGTCATCTGCTGTGTAAATAAGTTAATAATGTTATACACGGCGAGTAGGGTCATGCATAAACACATGAAGGGCATATGAAGGGTGGGGCCACAGGGGCAATGACCCAGCTGAAAGCTGATTGGCCCTTGGATTCTCCCATCCCCTGACACTCGCCTATTCAAAGCATTTCATTGGCAGGTAAGGATGGGTCCTCTGTATGAACTAAGGCCCCTCTTATCTAGGAAAAAAAACCTAGAATCGCTCCTGCATGGATGGTGCTAACAAGAGGTCATAGGATGTTACTGTGGAACAATGTAACGTACCTCCCCGATGCAGCCCTTAAACAGCGAGCTGATGTTGGCAGGTCTCGGCAGGATGTCCATACTAGGGACGCCACCCAGGTACATGGGAGTGTAGATGTTTAGACCCTGGGCTTTTCCCGGGGATGACCGACGCACTTCACGAGCTTGGTCCACCTTTAGAGAGCCGTCCCTGTCGATGCGTTCGGCCTCAATTTGGTGCCACTGGCCCAGTTTGACAGGGTCACGGCTGCGCAGCACTGCCATGCCTGTGACAAGCCGGGAGATGGAAGAGCGTCATACTGCAGAGCACTATGCTAATATAAGAAACTGTGGTCTAGGGTTTCTGCAGGTCAAACAGAATATGTCGGGTAATGTCAATCACAAAAGAAACAAGACTCAAGGACATAAGAGTTTCTTCTTATAATCGCTCTTTAATAATAGTTAAAAACATGCAAAACCTATGCGGATACACTTGAGTAGAGGTATTCAATAAATACTGACTGAATGCATATGCAAGGCCAAGGGGGTTTACATACATTCATATTTCACCAAATCTTCATTATTAATTCACAATTAAGTGACTCGGAAGCTGAGACCTTCTTGGGATGTTCTGAGAACCCCTAGGGTGACTGCTTAATGCCCCCATAAAGGCGCCACAGTGACATCACAGGAGTGTGACGTGTGGGCGCTCGGAGAAACACTCACCCGTCCCCAACTCATAGCGGAATTCGACGTGGTTGTCCACCATTGCCAAAGACACAAAGTCCTCAACCTTCATCTTCTTCCCACCGCTGAAGAACATCAGCCCGTTGGCTTCCATCGGCTTGAACTCCAACTCTACACGCAGGTCGTTGTGGATGTTGGTGAGTGGTGGGTATGTAATGAAGGAGTCCTCGCCATTGAACAGGGGCGTGGTCACCAAGGTGCCTGTAGCAGAAATAGAACATGCACCAATGTCCTTTTCATTCTAATTCCCTGCCATGTCTGGACTAGCAACATTTTGGGTCACATCAAATAATGTCTGTGTTGGTTCTGAGGACACAGCATGCTGAAGGGAACCACAGCAAAGTCAACTTGTGCAGCACTTACCATGCATACACTTCTCCCCAAACTTGCCCAGGTGGCAGCGGCAGTCATAGCCTCGGCCACTTGGGCTGTTGATGCAAGTGGCATCGGGCCCACAGGCCTCTGTAGAGTATAAAGGCGGTTTGCGCATCACAGGCTGCCTTCTGTTAACTAATGCTGTCGTGTCTGTTACCTACTACTGAAAACGTGCCACATGCACATTAATGTGAAAAAAAAAAAACTTTTAAACATATCATATGTGTTTGGGAACTTAATTCTTGAGGCGTCTTACCTTATCAAAACGTCCTTATATACTTCATACTACTCCACCAATGTTTCAAAAACAGAACTATACTGCAGCTTTGTAAAAATGCTGCATTATACATGTCAGGAGTATCACTGGGTTTAAGGGTATCAATCTACGTGTTTCTGCACTGTGTGGAACTAGAGGTGCAAGAAATACAGCAGACAGTGGCACCTGGGTGGCAGTGCATAGAGGAGTGGTGCTCGCAGTTGCTCCCAGTGAATCCACGCACACATTCACATTTGTAGTTGCTGGTCTCTGAGTCCTGGCAGACTCCTCCATTCTACAGTAAAGAACAACGGCATGGCAACAGCAGTCATCAGAACAATGTGGGGTCAACAATACAATTAAACATGCATAAAAATGGTGAGTGGTGCTTCGTGCTAAGATGAAGGATGCACCCAAGGTTCAGAAACACTGCTGTGCAACTTTGGAGGCAGCCAATGTGAACAAATAGATGAGGTCACCTGACATGGCCGGTCTTTGCAGGTGGGGCAGTTTGAGACTCCGGTGGAGCTACGGTCCAGGTCTTTGAAAATCACCTCCTCCCCCTGGATGATGAGTTGACGGATACAGCCTGTTCAGGAGACAAGACAATTCTAGCATCTTGCCATCAATAAATAAAGCCATTTAACGGATCCACATATATCAAAAAGACAACACTCCCTATGTGGTCAATATTGCAAATGTACTGTGCAGAAATTGTAGTAAATGGAAAGGATGAGCCGTACCGACAAATCCATTCTTAAGGCCAGTGGTTTTAGAAACAATACTGTAGTTTGGGTGACCACCCACATGGAGCTCCTCATTCAGATCCAGTCCTTGGAATTTGCCCTGCATGAGACGGTAGAAGGTAAGCAGACACACAAATAAGCACACTATCGTTAATTCATTCACAATTCTATTTCAAAAGTTCTGAAATGATGACAAGCATAATTTATGTTGTTATCAGATTCTGATGTAAACTAGCGGTCAAAATTGTGGAATCATGTAGCCTTTTCGGTGTTAAGTAGAAAAAAAACTACACAAATATTGCCGGCATTGTTACAAATATCATACATTGGGTGATTAAATAAGTAACTGGAATAAAGTTCTGCAATCTCTACAAATTGGAAATGTTTCCCCAATTTTGGCCATTAGCATAGATGATTTTGCTATACACAAGATTGAAGAACTCTAATATGACTTTTGTAAAATTACACATAATTTACTTCTAAAAATATGATATTTTATCAAAACTTTAGGAACACTGCATTAAAACAGGATCGATTGCACTGTACCTGTGAGCTGCCGTTGATCGGACCTTGTCCATCCACGATAATGGCCCCTTGGGTGGCGTTTCGACACAGTTCTATTGTGTGGAACTCGCCTAGCTTGATGGGAGTGGGGAAGCGTATGGTGGCCATACCTGAGCCTACATCAAACCTAGAAACAGCGGCACAGAGTGAGGGCAAACAAATTGCCATATATACACATTTTTTTTTATTTGCAAATAATCACTGAATGTACACAGATGGTGTTTTTTCATCACATTTAAATCATTTACACTTGTGTGATGCTTTTGCCCGGCGTGCCGTATATGCAAGGCAAACATTTCATTACAGAATCATCAGGAATCAACTAGACTTGCATTTAGCTAGGTTGAGCTTCCTATGAGTGACTGGTAAGAAGTGTAAGTTAGGATGAGAGCAGGAGCTATTCAAAATTAGAAAATATAGCAAGACCAATGCACAAAGCCAATGGTGTTTGCGATACCATTATTACAAGTCGTGTGCATTAAAGTCACAGCAAACCAGTCATGCTATTGTTTGGGATGAGAGATATGAAACTCCTACAACAGCTGTGATGATTCTTATGGCAACAGCCACGGCCAACTGCTCACCTGAACTCAGGACGTCCACCGACAAGGCCAAGCGAGATGAAGTCGGCACCTGTGATCCTCTTCTGCCCATTGTAGAGAATCATGCCTGGAGGATGGATGGAAAGAGTTATTGAGGGGCCCGATTAACAGAGAAACGCTAGCCTTACTTAGGGGGCAAGTGCCATGCTGCTGGAGATCCAAGGGCCAAGCCAGGTTAGGTGCAGCCAGCTTGAAGGTGATTCTTCCCTGCCATGTGCCAACCTAGGCTCTTCACACAGGCTACATGCTTGGGCCACTAACGTGGCCAAAGAAGCGGGCATCTGAACATGCCACCTACAATCTAAAGGAATCAAGTCTGCTTTGTTCTTAAAAGAGGTCAGCTGAACAGACCACATTTCCGTTTTTAAAGGAATGCTAACGGTGGTTTAGCTGATCTTTCTGTTATTTGCTGGTGCCCCAAGGAGGCACTTTAGAAGACTTTAGTTTTTTTGTAGCGTCAACCAATGCAAGAAATGCGGATGTGTGGCTCGTCATGGATACTCTGCAGAACACCATATACGCTTCTAAACCACATATCCATTCCCAATGCCATTCCCTATGAAGGCATCTTCTTAGAAGTAAAGCAAACGTGCCTGGGAAACACAGCACATTCCAAAGTAGTGGAATATATTTTTTTGTTTGGATTTTTCACTCCTCCACTGCAAAGCCTAAAGCGAAGCAGCCCGTAAGACCATCCAAGCCCTCAGAGCAGAACGAGCCAGTCTTTTTGTAAACCTGCAGTGACCTGGCTGATCATCTCGATCAGGATGTGTCGCTTGGCAGGTTACACATGCCTGGTCCCACAAGGACCCACAGCATGGGGGAGAAGCCACGCCCGAGGCAGACTCAAGGCAGCCTGACTCGTTTCCAACTCACCGGCATACAGAATGACGCCTTGTCATCACACGAATGAGAAAGACGGCGAGGAGATAGAAGGGACAGAGGTATGACAGCACGTGAACATAAAGCAGAAAACTGACATTTGGCGACTCGTGTTCTACAAAGGCCTCAATAACAGTTAATGAAGTTAAATTTTAATTACGGAAAAGGCCATATACAAACAACTATTTGAGGCCAAGTTAACAAAAGAACAAAGATATGCTCAAATGTCTTGATCTTTGTGCTTTGCAGGGAGCTCCTACTTGATAAGGATTCAGCTTTTAAATGTATTAAGTCACTTTAGACAGAGACAAAAACGCCAGATATCAAATCAGGAAATCTTACCATCAACATTGTCTGGCCGGAAGGTGATCTTGATATTGAAAGCTTTGTATGAATTCTTTATGGTGGGCAAGGTAAGATAGGACAATGGAGTCTGGGTGAAGTAGGGCATAATTCTCTCTGATGGAATGAGAAGATCAGACATATGGTTTGGAGACTTGAAACAAAGCTTTTCATTAATCGTTTCAGGCAATTCCAGTCCTCCATGCTGGGTCTTACCGTGAACTTTCAGCATCAAAAAGGCCTGGACTTTTCCTTGCTTATTAGAGGCAGTACACGCATATGTTCCTGAGTCCTCAAAGGTGACATTGGTGATAGTCAAGACATGGCCTTCTTGAGAAGCTCTTGGAGCAAGTGCTCCCTCCAGCTACAAGAAGAGGGTATGCATTTAGCATGGAGTTTTCAGCACGATATTATATTTGAAGATGATTTGAAGAAAGTCAGGTAAATGACACAAAACCGATCTGAAGTCTGAAAGGATTAATGTTAGCGAATTAAAATAAAACGTGAAAAGATCCCTAGCTGAGAAGACGCGCTAAAGCTGCCACACAAATTGTTGAGGGGTCACCTTAGTCCATGTGATCTGTGGAAGAGGATAACCCGAGGCCATGCAGGGGAAGACGGCAGTGGACCCCACTGTCACCTCTCTAACTTCAGGTTGGGCAGTGATCTGAGGAAGGGCTTCAGAGACAAAACAATAAGTTAGCCACATTACCACCAGACAACCAAGCAGGTAGGTAGCTAATGACTGCTCTTACTCTTAAGAGTACTTTGACTACTTTTAAATACTCCACGTGAGCGCCGAATAACAGCTGTTGTTGAGATGATTGTTAAAGCAGGTAACATTTACTTACTCTGCACATTGAGTACCACCTCAGAATGCACCGAGCCCACATCATTGGTGGCGGTGCAGTGATACTTCCCAGCGTCAGCCTCTATCACCCTGTTGATCGTCAGAATGCCACCTTTCACCGCCACATGAGACAGCAACGTGCCATCCACTTTGCTCCACTGCACGGTGGGCTCGGGGTCGCCAGTAGCCTGGCACTCAAACTCCACAGCGCTGCCCAGCATAACTGTCTGCACTGAGGTCCGTATGTTGATCATCACTTTGGGCAGTGCTGGGGGTAGCAGGACGGGAGTGTCAAGAATGACATCAATAGAATTGGACACATATTTTGTCTTTCCAAATCATGACTGTCTATGAAAGAGGTTGTCACTGAAGAAGAGACCTTGTATGGTGAGCTTAGCGGTGTCCTGAGCCTGGCCATACAGACTCACGGCTCTGCAGATGTATATGCCAGCGTTACTTTTCTCCAGGTTCTCAATCCTAAGGATACATCCCCAAAGATCATGAGGAGGATATAATACATACCATCAGCTACATCTACACACTCGATACACCCTCACCTCAGCATGCCATCCTTGATGTGATGGTTAGCAGGCAAGGAGCCTCCCTCCTTCAGCCACTCAATGGTGGTCTGGATGCCCCCATTTGCCGAGCAAGTGAATTCTACTGCACTTCCTGGTGCTTTCACTTCTACCTGTGGGTACACACGCACCTCTAGGGGTGCTAAGGGGTGGGGTATGTCAGACTGAAACAGCAAGATTATCACGCTCAAACCACAAAATAAGACAAGGATGGATACAGATCTTACTGAACACCCACATTTTGCATGATACAACATCGAACTCAAGATTATGATGAAATCTTAAGATCATATAAGCTCTAGGTGGAGCACTGGCTAGCTAAATAGAAGTCAAGCAGAATAACTTACAGTTCAAACACATCACTTAAGTTAGAGCTTAAGTTCAGCTAGAATGAGAAAAATGTTGGGTTGACTCACATCTAACAATGACTTTTGCTAACGCTTCACTGGATCCAACTTTGTTGCTGACGGCGCACTTGTAGGTGCCAGCATCATTTGCTGTGGCCAGATTGATCTGGAGGTTCCCACCCCGCACCTCAGCTCTCGTCGACATGCTGCCGTTGACCTTAGTCCAGCGGAAGGTCAGAGGTGGCGTCCCATGTGACAAACATTGTAGCCGGATCACTTCACCCACCCGGATAGACAGGTCATCCGGCAGAGTGGTAGCATAAGGGGGAGCTGTTTTAAGAACAAAGGGATGGGGAAATGGTTGGTAAAATATCTGAAATGAAACCCAATCTGAAAGCAAATCTCAATCAATTCTGTGACCCATATACAGAACATTTCGAATGATGGATTCGAGTAAAGTTCTATACTATAGAACTATAGCTTTGAATAAGTAAAACCATTTTATATCCTCCTGACTACCAGCAGTTCAAATTTGTCCTCTCTAGAGGACATTTGTAAACTTGAATATCTCCCATAT
>JABFEB020000104.1:20981238-21012231 GCA_019775895.2 Stomatorhinus ivindoensis | reverse complement strand
TTGCACTACCAAAGCCAACCACAGGCCACACCTTACTGCACTACCAAAGCCAACCACAGGCCACACCTTACTGCACTACCAAAGCCAACCACAGGCCACTCCTTACTGCACTGCCAAAGCCAACCACAGGCCACACCTTACTGCACTACCAAAGCCAACCACAGGCCACTCCTTACTGCACTACCAAAGCCAACCACAGGCCACTCCTTACTGCACTGCAAAGTCTAACCACAAGGTGCTCCTGTCATGACTCAAACCTGTTTCGTGTCCACCGTTCAGCAGCTGCCTCTGGTGGTACGCCTCACCTTTGATCACTTTCACCTTAATGCTGGCTTCAGACGAGCCGATGGAGTTGGTGCCCACGCACAGGTAGGTGCCTGCGTCGGAGGCTTTTATGTTGGGAATGAGCAGAGTACCTATGTCTGTTCGCTCCATGCGTGCCTGAGGGCAGAGGAGTGTGATGTGAGTTAGGAGGCTGCAGTTGAACCGCTGGGAATATCCCAGAATCCAGGCTATGAATCAACCAGATAATCTCTTTGTCTGAACTAGATCAGCCATTAGTCCAGGCTCCCTCTCAAAGCTGGTAACACATTTATTTTCCAAACAAGAGCCAAGATAAATGGATTGAACAATAACTCCTCTATCCCCTTGGACCACACATCATGCTAATGAATGCGCAACATTAGTTATGCAAATGGGTTTTAGAAAACCTACACTGATAACTGTAAATGTTATTTTTTCAGTTTCTGGAAATATACATTTAAATACACAGCCAAATGTGGTCATACACCAAAAAAACAGATTCAAGACTTACCTGACATACAGAATAACATGAATATAACTCAAAATACAGTAATAACACATGTTACATATAAGTGTATATGTAATACCTGAGAATTAGCATGGACTTAATATAAAAGTGTAAATATATATAATAAAAAATATGTATTTTTTTATATTTCATGCTAAATTTACAAACATATGGTCTGTAATATATTGTCAGGTATTACGTTTACTCAAATTAATGAGAATTTAATATATTTAACTTAACACTACACTTTAACTCTGCCCAGCCAAAAAAAAGTGGCCATTTGAATTCGTTGGAGCGCCTTTAGCTTTGATCATGGTGCACATTTGTCATGACATTGTTTCCACAAGCTTATGCCACATCTCACCCTTTATTTTCATCCAGATTTGCATTAATTTCTCACCAAGATCCTGTATTGACAAGTGAGCTGAACCTCCATAAAGCCTCCTTCAGCACATTCCAAAGACCTTCAATGGGGTTAAGGTGACATCTCTGTGGTGACCAAGTCATGTGTGAAAATGATTCCTCATGCTCCCTGAACCACTCTGACAATTCGAACCCAAAGAATCTTGGCATTCTGGTCCTGGAATATGCTCATGCCAATAGGGAAGAAAGAATCCATTGATGATGGATAGAGGTGTAACCTGGCCCTTCAGTAGATTCAGGTACTCAGCTGACTGTACTTTACTGCTGCATAACACTTCTGAGCTGTAATAATGATCCAGTCATTGGCTCTTAAGTATTTGCTGATATAAATTCAAATGGCGGCAGATTTTTGGCTGGGCAGCGTATTTCAAAAGCTCAATGGATGATGATTTCTCTTTGGAATATCATTCATTTACCTTCTGAATAAATAAAATTAATACACACTAAAAATGGAAATTGCTCATAATCAGGGATGGACATAACTAGTATGGAAGTACGCATTTACCTTTAAAAATGATACGTGTGACAATTGATTGTTTGTAAAAGCACAAATACATACTTATTTTATGTGCATTTGCGCTGCTATGACAAGAAAATGCCTTGCATTTTAACCTGTATATTGCAAATGAAGTAGAGTTAACATATAAAGATTAAAATGCACTATATTTTGGTTTCGTATAACATAAAATAAGTACGCATTTACACTGTTACAATCGATTGTCGCACATATCATTTTTAAAGGTGAATGTGTACTAGTTATGTCAATCTCTGGTTATAATCTCTAAAATACCAATCATTGTTATATTTGTAAATGTACTAGTAATATGTTAATATTGTGAGAGTGATCCATATATTAGTTTTATTAATTTCATCAGCATAATATTCCATTGATGTTATTTATATCACAGCCATTGTTCATAATCATAATGATTAATATGGGGTTCTGGGAAATAACAGTTGTTATCGACAAATACATAATTTTTGTGTTGGGCCAAAAACTATGACAGCTGCAGGAAGCCATCAGTAATGAGATTCTGATCATCGTTTTAAACTGATGTTAAAGGAGATGGGAAAACTAACCCCAAAATGCTGAAACTCTTTCCCATCATTTTAGCACATCAGTCATTCTCCCTGCTACTGTATAGAAGGCGAGAGAGCCTCTTATCACAGTCTTTGGCATTTCACTAGTCAGTAGGGAGGACGAGGAACGAGCAGCTTAAATATTTTTTACATTTCCAATAAGTACATCAGGCTTCAGTGAAATTACAGATAGTAACGATTTACAATTATTTACTGTTCAAAGTTCCAAGCGAAGCCCACTCACAGAGTAAGCGCTACCCACCAGCTCTCCTGTTTGAATGGCAATTGCTACAAATAGGATAAAGTATAAAGTAGAGGAGTCCCATGTGTACAGTCCACCTACTGAGAGAGTGCCAAATGAGGCATTATGGTATGTGGGGGGGGGGGATGAGAATTCGGCAGTCAGAGCTGCTCAGCACACGGATCTCCGGTCAAGCGTGGCAGGCACAAACGGAGCCGACGAGCCCCATTCACGGACTCTCACAGTGGGCCGGGCCGGTCGCAGGCAGTTTCTGCATGGACTCATCCAAGCTACCATGGGAAACGCGGAGGACAGCACTGTTGGGCTTTAAGCACACCAGCTTGGCTCCTGATTCGCAGGGAGTGGGGGCTGGAGAGGGACACTGGGGGCTCACAAGCTTGTGGGGGAGACCAACGTTACGACACTGCAGCTAACAGAGACCTAGAGTCAATAAATAACCAGTGGCTGACAGAGAGTTTGTACTCAGATCTGAGGGGCGGAAAGACCCAAGGCACGGTGTGGAGAAGTAGAGAACGCCACCGAATTCCGGCAGGATGATAAAATGTTGACGAACTGACGGGACGCACAAAACATAAAGCACGTTGAACTCGTGTTAAAGGAACTCATGTTGCGAGGACTGAGGACAGATTGAACTCATGCACTTAGTCAGGGAAAGACTGTGGATGGTGAGTTGAGGAGAGACAGACAGACAGACCTGAAGCTCCTCTATGCGTTTCTGTAATACATCGAGACTGTTGCTTTTAAACTGGTGAAAACCATGAGAGGGGATAGCCTGAAGCAGAGATGCCATGGAAGGGTAAAAGGGATGGGAAAAGAGGAAAAGAAATTAATAAAAAACCAGGTAAACAAAATTATCCAGTCATCAGGTAGGCCTTCAATAGCTTGATAGTACTATCAGCAAGACAGTAATAACTATAGTATGAGCAGAGTATGAAGGTGAATGCTAGAACATGCGTTTTGAATTCAGTATGATCAAAATGGAAGCCATGCAAAAACTTTGAAAATACAATTATTCAAAGCACATCTTCAGATTAACTGGGGTTCTGAGGTAAAGGGTTGACTCACCTGCTGGGGAAGAGGACCTTCCCTTCTATTCCAGTCTAGACCAGGAGTGGGCGTCCCACCAGCTCGGCAGTACAGCCGCAGCGTCTCCCCTTCATGTATGTCCACAGTCTGCGGGCTCACCTGGACCTGGGGTAGGCTGGAACCTAGAGGTCCCCCCACACACACATACACACACACACACACACACAGGCAGATACACACTCTTGAGCATCATAGCTGAAATCCTACGAATGACACACGAGCAGAGATTTTGGGGACGCACTGTGAACGTAGAGCATGGCCCGGGCTGCGTGCTCCCCGTGAACGTTCAGGGCCTTGCAGATGTACTCAGCCTCATCTGCACGGTCCACAGCTGGGATGGTCAGGACCTCCCCACGGATGATGGCATTGCGGTTAATCCTGCCGCCTGGCCCTCCTGCGTTGAGCACATTAGTTAAGCAGATCAGCAAATCAAATAAAATAACAAACAATTAATAAATCAAAACAAAATTAAGCAGCTATTTAATAAACCGCAATAAGTTTCCTATTTTAAAAGTAGTACAATACAATTTGCCTGACAACCTTTATCCAAGGCAATGTGCAGCACAGTGAAAGGTGGCAGTTTTTATGGGTACCTGGATCTGTACACACTTTCGCACCATGACCAACTTGCTCAGCCATGGGAGCTGAACATAACGGCATCTTATCAAAATGTCATTTATTCATTCATCTATCCATCCTTCCACTTTCCACAACTGCTCATGCAGTGCAGGCTACCCCAGGAAGCATAAGATAGGAGACGGGGGGGCACCCTGGTAGAGATGCCAGTCCACCACAGGGCACAGGGCAGGGGGGCACCCTGGGTAGAGATGCCAGTCCATCACAGGGCACACACTCACACTGAGTGGTACATATACAAGAAACTAATTGTGCAAAGCCAATGGAGTAGCTTAGTGAGCAAGCGTCTGCCTTACCTATCCACTCGATGACAGGAGGGGGGTTTCCCGTGACGGTGCAGCGGAACTCGGCCCGCTGTCCCTGCTGGACGCTCAGCACCGGCGGGTGCACTGTGGCTACAGGCTGCGAACCATCAGTTGCTACAGCAAGGCAGAGGTCAAGACAGCTCAGTCTGGAGCAATGAGTCGGAAAAAAGGAGACTCCTCTGGAGCAGAGTTCATGTCAGACTGGAGGAGCCATAATCACAGGATCTCAGGCTCTACCGAGACCCGACCATTTACTAACTACAACCCGAAGAGAGAGGAGACTACAAAGAGGGCTTAGTATAATCACAGATGCGTGATCAAAGTAAAAACACTCAATGCTGTCATTCTGTTTTAAGAAATTTGCTCTTTAAATATAATAATAATAGTAATAATAATAACAATAATACCCAGTAAAATCAGTATCTGATAAATATTTAAAGGCATTTTTACACTCACCTGATGATATCTCCTTTGACTTTCCATACTAGAATACACTGCTTTCCAAACCTGTGAATCTCACTCCTTTATTTCTTATGTATCTATGCTGTGGTAGTTATCAAAACTCAGGTTTAGCATTTCAAACGTGCTACAAAGCTAAAACTATTTTTTAATAGTGGAATTTCATGGCCTGCCACTCAGGACCTATATAATGATTTCCGGTACTTGCAGCGTTGAGTACGTGCATGTGAGGGTTAAATGTGCCCATAACTGGACTCCTTGCTTGGGGCCCAAGTCCCCCTTCCGATCCCTGATGTGGAGGGGAAGTGACGGGATGGGCTTGGCACAGTGCCATTCACACCTAGACTTGATACGGTGTGACCCTAGTGCAGGGGTGGGCGATCACATCTGAAAAAGGGCCGGTGTGTGTTCGGGTTTTCGCTGCAACTCCCTAATTAGATTACTAATTAGAAGAGTGATTGGTTGAAGAGTTCTCACATCTGGATTTGAACAGTTTACCTGAAGGTTACCCCAAAAAGAAAACCAACAGCTGAAAAAAGGCAATTTAAAAATGTCTGTTGTTTTCCCTCCTTATTGTAACACGATGGCCAACACTGACTACAGACGTGAAAAGCTTTCTGCCTCCATGGATCTCTCGTTATCTGCTTGGGCCTAGAGGAGGCTGTGATGATGTCTGGACCTTGCGGCAGTGATCATTCTTCATAGGCATGTTCTCCCACCAGTTTCTGTGTGGCCCATTAGCCATAACCACATTTGTTCTGGTCCACCACCAGCAAATTAGTTACTTCTATCATACGCCTTTTATCAGCTAAGTTATGCAGTGCGGTGTAGCAGAACAAACACGTATGATGACTAGTGGTCCATGCAGCTGTGGCAGACAACAACTGCTTCTGGGAAAGCTCTCTCACCAGAAGCTTTGGCGAACTCAGAATAAAATATTTATGAATGACATCAGATCCATAGCACAGTGCAATTCCTATTTTTATTGGCCCCACAATCTTATTTGCTGTGAGAGGACGGTACTAACTATGACTAGAACTCTACTCAGCAACTCTTGTTCCTAAATGGGAAAATCATAGTAGACACCAATCGCACAGCAAACAATTCACTCAGTCAACAGGCCAAAGCAGCATTATTGTGTCAGAAGTTCCAGTGGAATGAGGGTCTGATGACAGTGGCAGCTACATCTCACACAGTTGGCGTGCAACAGACAAGTGTCCAAGAATGGCAGGCCGCAAGGGCCATTTGGGAAAGCTGGTGCACCTAGGTGTTGGCGAGAGGCATTGCATGTAAGCTCAGAGGTCTGTGGATGGAATTTGGGCGCTCCTCCTGCTGTGTGATTGACACCAAGACACAGAGAAATTGTGCCTGCGCTCTTTTGATGGTGAATGTAAATGAGAAACTTCACAGGCGTGAGCAAATACCAGTTGGTGTGAAACTGGAATGAGTGAGAGATCCCCAACTCGTTTGTGTCAGCGGACATTCCAGCGACTTCAGTCAACTGCACAGAGAGGAGCGTCCCATGTGGATGAGCATGCAACTTTCCCGCTCCGATGGGTCTATGGTATGAGGCAAGTAGGCCAGTGTGGGCTTAGCAATGCTCACGTACAGTCTGGGCCTATTCAGGTTCTAGAATTTTGCTATTATATGCTTCAGAACAACTAAATGTATGAAATAACAATGAAATTTTTTAGACCAGTGGCTTTCAAATTTTACAGACCAAGTACCACTTTGGATCAAACCAAAGCAGTCAAGTGCCACACGGGTGAATGAACCTGAATCACAGTTATAACTGCCCACAGTCTTCTTGCATGCCACTTGGAGGCACTCCGTGTACCACTGATACAGCAAGTACCACAGTTTGGGAACCACTATTTTAGACTGTTTTAGATCTTATTATGTGAATAAAACACACATCTTGGCATTTGTGTTTTTGGCTGTGCACACTCAACAAGCAAAATCCAATTGTAAATAACTATTTTACAGTAATATAAAATGAACTCTTAATAAAATTAACTTGACCTGATCTCTTTCCCTTTTGCTAGGACATTCACATCCTGTACGTGAACATTAAGGGCCCCAAAACCTCATGCTCAGCTCTGCAAAGGAGGTGAACTTTAAAAAAAAAAAAAGGATGAAGGAATGACGTGCATGCGTAAAACAGGAAGCCAGCCTTATGGGGAGGCGAGGCAGAGAGGACGTCATGGAGACTTACGCAATCTATGTCCTTCAAACATTTCATAGGCCGTGTAAAACATCTGAGTCTGAGAGGGTTCTGTGGATGAGGGACAGGCAAAGACTGGCAGGTGAGATTCGGACAGCGGTCAGAGGAACAGCCCTCTGTGGAACACAAGTGGCACTGGCATCTTCTGACTGACGGGATTTTGGACTGGTCAGATTGGACTTGGCACTTCATATCCGTATGCATCACGGATAATCAACTGCTGGTTTTTAGTGGGTCCTGCTTTTCACTTTGCTAAGTCTGATATTCCCATCATCTAAACCCCAGGTGCTACAGCGCACCTTAGAAAAAAAAATACAAACTTTATACATACAGTACCAGTCAAAAGTCTGGGAACACCTACTGAAAATCATTTGTTTCTCAACAAGATAATGAGGATAACGGGATATCATCTTGTTAACAAGGGATGAGATGGAGTGCTGTGACAGGTGACCTGGTCCTCACACTCTCTCCCACTTAAAGCTACAGAACTGGTTTGGGATGAGTTGTATCAAAGAGTAAGGACAAGGAACCCAACTTGTGGCCAGAACTTGTTTAAGCTTCTTCTGGACTGTTTCCAGGTGGCTACATCTGAAAAATGGTTATAAGAATGCCAATGGCATTGCCCTCATTGAAGCAAAAGGGGGCTATTGTGAAGAGTCCAAAATCAGAGAAAATTTTTACATTTTGTTCTCTTGGTTATTGCAATACATGTAATGTATTACTTTATTCTTTTTACTATAAGGAAAATACCAGAGACAAAAGCATTTAAAGCAGATGTGTCCAGACTTTTACAAAATCATAGCCATCTAACTTTTTGACAGTACTTGACACTGAGTTACACTTCTTTCCTATTTGGGAAATTTATCATTTATGTTAACCAAAGGCACAGATTCAGAATCTCACTCAGGTTTTATCTGTAATGTACCAAGTTACAGCGGTTTATGTTAGCTGCTGTTATTTGAAATCACAAACAAACAGGAAAATAAAGTTATGAAAAGGAATTGCAATTACAGTGCACCAGAGAAGTCTGAGAGCATTGTTTTCAATAATGGACAAACAAGTAATGCCTTTGCATTTACACCCCATAGGGTCTCTAACTGGCTGTTTCTGCTGTCATCTCTGGGAACTTCAGTAAAAAATGAGCAGGATCATTTAATTTTGTTTTGCTTTTGTGGTGAGTAATAGGTTATATTTGTTTGAGATGCCAGGCACATTATTAATATTTGAAAAACAAATTCCTTGTGTGTGCCACAATGTCCTCTGAGGCATGTTTGAAGTTGACTTGCCAGACCATTTTGTTTACACTTTTGTGCATCCAGAGACCACACTGCTCAGGATTATGATCACAAAATATCATCACCAAAAGCAGCCAAATTAAACAATCTGAATTGCATGTTCAGAAGATTCATGTATAACTTGCTGAGTGTTGTAGTTGTTCAGTAATATTTAGTAACAACAGAAATTATGCAATAAGGACAACAGAGAAATCTTCATGCACTTTCAACATACTCGATTAACCTACATGCTGTTGGTTATAATTCTGGCAGGCAACTTATATCTTATAACTTGGTTTCCTGATTGATCATTGACAGTGCACGGCAAACCCACCCATTTCACATTCACAGCTTAATTTCTTAAGTTATTAAAAGTCAATTTTTAATTACTGTACTTATTCACAATTTCCTAATAATTTTAATAATACATATTTTCCTTTTTCCTTATTTGTTTAGTACAACAATTTTTAATGTACTACTTTGGCATAAAAATTACTGGCAGAACAATAAATATCACATGTTTTGCATGAGCTCCTGCAATAACAGCATTTTTATAATTATGCAGATTTATAAAGTACATTTTTCACGTGTAGAAGGTATTATAACACATACACACAGCTGGAGCTTAGAACACAAACAATTCACAATGAAATGATAGCAGATGAAACCAGCATGCAGATTAGTACATATTTAATAAGCAGCTGACACTGTTTTCTGATAACTGGTTTACTGAGTTCTCTCAGTAGCTCGTGTTTATTCTCATGGTGTGTTGTGGATTGTAACACTGGAAAGAACTTGTGTGTAAATGTATAGTAAACAGCCTAAAGTACATTTTAGGTGGAATAAAAGCTATGTCAACAACATTCAACATGGAGCACGTTGCTTGTTCAGCTAGTACATGTTGACTCACAGTAAGGTTTATTGCATTTGTCACTGAACACTCTCGCCCAGTCATTCTAAATTGAAAGTGTACATGTAAAACACAAGCAAACAATGATTTACTTAATGGCTACTATCCTGTTTTAAATCTAAAAGCATAGTTTGTACATTTGATAAAGGAACCACACTTCAGATAAATAACATACACTGGAGTATATATATATATATGTAGATGTAGTACACACCATCTGTTTATATATATATGTAGATGTAGTACACACCATCTGTTTATATATATATATATGTAGATGTAGTACACACCATCTGTTTATATATATATATGTAGATGTAGTACACACCATCTGTTTATATATATATGTAGATGTAGTACACACCATCTGCTTTTCCTTGGACATAAAGAAAAGCATCCAAATTGTTACACTGCTTGAGGCACCAAAAGAACCCCTTAGAAAAACATTTTAAGTGACTATACATGTGTGATTAAATTATAATTCAGTCAACATTAATACAATTTAGAGTATTTTTGTATTTTACTATATTTTGTCCATTAAGTTCAAATGAAATCAATTGTCTTCAACATCTAATTCAACTGAGTAACTTCTTTCTTCCAGGAGACCCACAAACGAACTGTGACCCACAAACGAACTGTGAGTTCAGTTAATAAAAGTCAATGTGCATTTTAAACAGAAACTGTGTCCACGTTTGTTTTCTTTGGTTTCTTTCAGACTATTTCTGAATTTCATCTAACACTCTCATAAAGTAAACACTGATATTATTTAGATGAATAAACACATCAATAGCGGTAATTATATTAGCCCTGACAATACTTTACTCTGTAATGGTAATACAAACTAAATATGGCACTATTAGTTTTTTAACATACAGTAATAAAAGCCAATATCAAGTTGAGGACACAATTTCTTAAATTTACAGTCTCCCTAATCTTCCATAATCTGTTTTTCCTATTCTGAGTTATTACACAGATACTGGTCAATTGATACCTCATTTTTAATATGTTGTACTTCTGTTGATAAATATTACATTTGTTGTTATTAGAAAAATATCAGATTCCAAAAATATCAGTGCACTCCATTAATCATCCCAAGTTTGACAGATTTAGAGTTGCATGGTTGAGAGGAGGGAGATAAATCTACTTCTCAATATTCCAAGTCCTTTAGTAGTACAATCTTTACTTAATATTCAAAATATTCTTTAATATTATTTAATGTTAAAATGACCTGAAAAAAATGTTGAGAGAAGAGCAAAAACAAATAACGATTTTTGTCTGTTAATTATGTAAAAACAAGAACAAAACAAAACAAAAAAACGTTTGCTACTCCATAGAATTGAGACCTGATAGAAACATTTGGCTGCTGATTAACAATCTACTTCTAAGTAGTAAAGAGCACCACTGTTAGACACTGACATTCATGATATCAATACCAAACTACATGCCGTACAATTCCGTTCCAAGGCTGATGGCGACTTGGAGCAGGTGTCCATCCTTGTTTGTACTCGGCCCCACGGGCCTCTGGCACCCCATCCTCATACCCACACCACATCAGCCACTACACCCCAAAGGTTAAAGGGCAAGGGACAAAGACGAGGAAGAACAGAGACTCTCCCAGTCCCGAAAAGGGCAACGTTTCCATAAGCTGATATAGAGACCCAACGCTAACACTCTACTAGCAGTAAAAATTTAAAACTATATCAAAATGATTTATAGCCCATAGAAAGCCAACACCAATTAATTAAGAGAGGAGAAATAAAGGATGCAGATTAAAGACCTCTTTTATATTCTGAGAATGATCCACAAATCAGTGCAGGCAGAAGTAAGTGCCAATGGCTCTACCGAATAAAAATCTAAAAAGTGTCGTCAGATTAAAGACTACAACTGAAGCAGGTTCTAAGGACCAGTGAAAACACGAAAAATTAATGACAGAGGAGATCTGTACTCTAAAATAACGGGAAGCACCTAGAGGCTTGATGTCATCATTTCCAGTTCCGAAGCTCACTCACTTGGTGTAGAGAACGAGAGGCTCAGACAGTCAGCCATTTTATACTTCGGCAAGGTGTTGTTTTAGACTGTAAATAGTTCAATCACATTTGGAAAGTCATTTCAACAAAATACTGATTGTTTTAATGGTATCTGATGACTCGAAATGATAATACCCAAAATCATATCAGGTCTTAACCTCCCTCGACTAAACCAGCTGTACATTTTTGACTTTGAGCCACACCTATCAACCAAGTGCATTCCTTCATATCTGCCAAATAATCAGCATAATATTTTATCTGGCCGTGCGTTACAAATTTATTTCTTGTCAATATGTGTGCCAATTACTAATTTTCCTTACCTACGGTAAACAGGACTAACATTCATTTATGCTTCTGTGTTACTGAGGTGTTTGATAAGCAGCTTTATAGTTTACCTGATATACTTTTTGTGTTTATTGTAGGAAAATACTGAATATGCTGATTAGTCAGAAGATCAGTCATTATGTTCACAATTCCAGAACAGAATGTATGATAGTCTTTTCCTGAATTTGCTAATGTTTCAGAGAGAGTCAGACAGCCAAGCAATTAGAGGTATGAAAATAACAGCAGAAAAGGCAAGATATTAGATGAGGACAGGAAAGTATCATTATTGTAAAGGAGAGTTATCTAAACCCGAAATGGCAAGAGCAATGATCATGCTTTAAGGATAGGAGAGTTAAGTAATGTGGACAGACATGCACCTCACAGGGTGGGGGGGCGAGGATGGAGCCGGTTGAATGGTGTCGTCACAAACCTGGGACGTGCAGGATGGCAGTGCCTTCATCCATGGCAAGCATGTTGGAGCCTGTGCAGACGTAGATGCCGGCATCTTCTGGCTGCACGTTATGGATGGTGAGGATGCCGTTGAAATCCACTGCCCGGTCTGGCAGGTTGCCCTTCCCCTGACGGGTCCACACGAGGGTGTATGCTGGAGACTGGGAAACAGGAAGCCCCCATATGTCACAGGAAGAGATGGACGACAAAGCTGACTCTTCAAGGTCTAGACTGTAATAACCGGAGCAAGTAACTGAAGCTGATCTGCTTCAGTATAACATCCAACTTTGTTAAGAAACAAACCACAAACTAATAAAATAAAGGTGTCACAATTCAGAGAGAACCTGAAATTTGAAACTCAGGATCCTTGTGAAAGACCATTGTGAAAGCCCTGAAGGGTTTACCCTACCTTGCTCTTTGCTGTGCAGATGAAATGGATGGTTGATCCCACTCTTACACTCTGAGTTTTGGGTTCCTCAACTGTCACTTCAATAGGTTTGGTGGAAACAGCTACCAACATGCAGGGAAGAGGCATTTTTATATTCCAAGCATGCATTATTTACATATAGGGTAAGACTAATTAATTTTCAAAACAGCAGCTATGCAAAAAACAGCTTCTGGTATGTATAATATTTTTACATTTACAGCTTGCTGAATACATTACCTTAGCTCTTGCAGAATCAAAAATCTTACTGTCTAAAGCGACTAGAGGAGGCAGAACTAAGACATCAAATTGATTGGTCCCGCCTCCTCTAATTGCTTGGACCCACCACTATCTGATTGATTCTCTCTCTGAACCAATAATTTTTCCTTCTGCCCACAAAACAATTTTGTATAAGTAAAGCTCCCAGTAGTGTTATGCAATAGTGTTATAACTAAAGAACACAAAAAAAAAGTTTGTTATGATAAACTGCAACTTTCATCATATCAGATCTTTTGGTAATTAGTCTGTTTTACTAGGATGGTGAGGTAGTAAAGAAGAATACAAAGCAGATAGTCTAAGATTCTGTAATTTTCCATTGTTTTGTAGTTTTGTACAATAGATTAACTGACTTTATAACACTTGACTGTTGTTTATGTAGTCATTATTTTGCGCAACCAAAGGAATATGGTTTAAACAGATATAGCATGACATAGAGAACACATTAAAAACATACTAATAGGCCCATAAAAGTAGGAACACCAGGCTCAGGGGCGTACCGGTGACAACGATCTCGGCACGGCTCCGGTTGGTATTGTGCTGGTCTTGGCAGGTGCAGATGTAAACACCGGCATCGTGAGGTTGGACAATGGAAAAGCGCAGCTCCTCACCTGAGCCGCACAAACGGTAGTCACCCTTCACTGCAGCCCACAATTTCACGGAACAAGGAGCTCACTCTGAGTATAACATTTTTTACAAGAATTGTAAAACTCACTCCTTACATTTTCAACTGTGCAGTACAGAAGTTGGTTCTACAGTTTAATTCAGTGTAAACTTTTCGATATAGTCAGTTTGTCGCCTAAATTGTCTCCCTCCACTCAACCCCCCAAGCAGAGCGCACCATGTCTGTGTATCTCCGCATTGCTCGAGAGGGACCGTCCATCTTCCCTCGACCACTGGAATTTGTGGGGCGGAAGGCTGGTAACCTGACAGCGGAGGGTCACCGAGCCACCCTGGGACACCTGCACTCTCTCTGGCTGAATCCTCACCACCAAGGAAGCAGCATCTAATGCGGCAGTTGGGAAATCATTAACAACACATGGAGGAGCACAGACTCGTGATCATCAGGATCATAATGGGTTTTGATTACGGTGGGACTGGGGGATGGTACCACATACTTTCAAGATGCAAGGCTCTAAGGTGCATCCTATTGTAATAAACCAGGAAGAGACCTGGAAACTGGGCTCTACGCATCTGTGATTTTAAATTGAATAACCCTTCCATTTTCATTTTAAACACTTCTTCCACTTCTCTCCATTAAATGCCAGCACTCACCACTGTGGATGCGACACTTAATCCTCTCCTGAGGGTTGCCGACATATCCCGGTGCACAGCTAAGGAGAGGAAAAGAGTGACAGTGCTTGTCAAGCCAGTGACTGGAGCTACAACATTGCTTCTCGCTGATTGGATTACAGTCTGCAGGGTTGATGTCATTTACCGTTCACAGTACTGGCCGGTGTATCCTCGCTGGCAAGCTGTGCACTGATAGCCTCCATTGCCAGTGCTCTCACAGGTATGAGAAAACCTTTCAGGAGATCAGACATCAGGGTTCACGATTATTATTCGAGAAAGAATTTTCTGCACTGGGATTCGCATCTTGCAAATAACTGAAGTCAGGGTGAAAATTTGGTTGAAGCAGTCTGTGGTGCAAATGTCCAAAGACGAAATGAAAGGCGAGACGGTTTCCTCACTGATTTTCTGGATCTGTGTGTGGACAAGCACAGGGTTGGCAATCTTCTGGTGTTCCTGCAGTGGGGTCGCCGAAGAACCCTGCGGCACATTGCTCACACATCTCGCCCATGGTGTTATGGAGGCAATTCTACAGTCAGAACGACACAAGGGTAACGGCCGCATTACTGCATGTTCTCCACGTGCCGTACGCACTTTATAAAGACGGTGAGATGGGTGTAGTCTTTACCTTGCAGACGCCCGTCTCTGGGTGGCAGGAGTCTGAGTGCCCATTGCAGTCACACAACTCACAGTGACCAAGGTAGAGTCCTCCTCCGGTCCGGGTGTACCCTGCAGCACAGTCCTGCACATATAATGGACACAAACATTGAAGGTCCACATGAAACACCTTCTGTGTATGGAGCACCATCATAATAAACACAACGTATAGCTCTCAGAACTGTTCAGTGACATATTTTTGAATGCACTGTCAAAACAGGTACTTTCTAATCTATAGTATAGTCATTTTTTTTACTGATTCAGCAGACACTTTCATGTAAGTAACACAATTTCTCAGACAGTGAGGTCAGGCAATCCCCAGAGCAAGTAGGGGTTAAGGGCCTTGCTCAAGGACTCGCTGGGATTTGAACTGACAACCTTCCAGTCACATGCACAGCATCCTAGCCTGCTGAGTCTTACACTTCCCTAGGTTCTGATTGGTTAAATCTCTGAAGTTTCGGACTGAGAGCCAATAATCGAATCTGAAGGACATTCATAGCTCCAGAGTCAGTAGAGCTACCAGCAGGCAGGCATCTCACCTGGCAGGACAGGCCTTGATAGCCAGGTGGGCACCGACACTCTTCTACCTCCAGGGCCTGCGTCAGGCCGGTGTAGTTTGGCACAGCCACCTCCATGCTGACATCGGAGATGCTGGTGGAGCGCATGTCTGTGTAGTAGGACGCCCGGATCAGGATGTCATCCAGGTCAGCCAGCACCATCATGAGGTGTTCGCGCGTGGCGGGCATGCCGTCTGGCCGCTGCCAGTTCTCCTGCAGCGTGGATGATGCAAGAAAAACACGTTTTTGGAATCATGCAAAAGAACCCAAAATAACAGTAATGGCAGCCTACCATTCAGTTTAGCTGACCCAACAAAAACCAATCAAATGGACAGATTACAT
This sequence comes from Stomatorhinus ivindoensis, assembly GCA_019775895.2. Classification (NCBI taxonomy): domain Eukaryota; kingdom Metazoa; phylum Chordata; class Actinopteri; order Osteoglossiformes; family Mormyridae; genus Stomatorhinus; species Stomatorhinus ivindoensis. Next base: position 20,996,414 of record JABFEB020000104.1, on the reverse strand, counting down.
GCAGATGAGACCCTTGGATGGTAAAGCCCCAGTCACCTCTTTGAAGACGACCTCAAACTGACGGGACTCCCGCGTCCCCTGTCCCCTAGACCAAGGCTGTCGAGTGACCAGGGTGATGTCATTGCCCTGGATAATTTAGGAAGAGTTTTAAAAAAAAAATCCTGATTAGAGGACTTTTGGGAGGCAGTTCGCATTTTAAGGTGGATATGTTAATTGGATAGACAATGTGCCCATAAGTCCAGCCTTTACTTACGATAATCTGAACGTCAACATCTTCAATGGATGAGCCCCTTGGATCTGACACGTAGGAGAGGGTGTATTTTAGGGGACCGCCATAGGAGCCGACCTGAAATGAAGAAGGCCGGTCAGGCATCACCTGTCAGCAGCTGTAAAACAGCACCTCTGTGCAGAAGAAGCTAATGTCACGGCCCATTTAGTCAGATAGTTAAGCATAATAATTACAGCATTACAGCACGTGTCTAGAAACTACAGCTACACACGGTTACAGTTATTTTGAAAAACCCTGTCTGCAAGGAGCTCAACTGAAAAGATATTCAATTTATTATATTAATTTAATAGTAAACAGATAAATATATGCGCCTATGGCAGATAACTCCTAGCTGGAATATATGGATGATGACTTCAAGATGAAATACCTGGATGGAAAATAAACTTCACCCAGCTCTGATGCTTGTTTTGCATGACATTAAGTGCAGAATGAGCTCGAATGAACAGGAAGTGCGATAAAAGGCGGGGACGCGACCACGGTACGGTTACCTTGACCCCCTTATACTGTTGGGGCAGCTGCCAGTAAAGGACTTCCTCTGGGTACAAGCTGAAACCTTTGTAGACCAGAGCATACTGGAGTGGAGGAAGGAGGAGGGGAAGGTAAGGCAGAGGCAGGGAAGCGACAGGGGAAATGGGAGGGCAGAGCAGTAAAGCGGGGTGCAGAAGCGTAGAGCGTCACAGCAGAAAGGCTCCCCCCCATGCTCAAGGAACACGTACTAAACAAAACCAGCAGAACCAAAAAAATCATTATTAGATTATTAGAACTACAGTCTAAAAGTAACAAGATATCAAACACTGACGTATTACATACATGTAGGACTTCGTGATTTTAGTGATTTTTATGTTTTAATAATGGATTTAATCAATACATTAACAATCTGCAGTAGGACTTATAAATTATATAAATTATATCTAAACTCCAAATCATAAAAGGATGAATGAAACTGAATTCGCACATACCATGGGAGGTATGTCCCTTACTGATTTCCAGAATTTTTGCACATTTGTCACATTAAATTTGGATAGATTTTCCAAAGAACAGAGAGGGAGTTTGAAGGAAACATCATTTATTTTGTTTCATTTGTTTGGATTGATCAAGATAATGTGGCCTCAGGAAATTACTCAGTGCTGAAGAAGAGCATTGAAGTTTTTTGAGTAACGAATCTTTCAGTGCAGAACTACATTTTTTTTTGTTACACCCACACACACACACACCTTTGTAAACTCTCCATTCATTTCTATGGGGAAAACTCTAATCACAATCTGACGACCTTAACAGCTACCCAGCCCTATCCTTAATCATAAGTAACCAGACAAAATATGAGACTTTTGAAAGAATTTAGAGATCAGTGTTAACACACCACAGCACACAGTGTGCAACAACGAAATGTGTCCTCTGCATTTAACCCGTATGTGACTTTCATGACATAGCAGGGGGCAGCTAATTCAGCACCCGGGGAGGGTACCTCAGTGGTACCTTGCTGGTTGGGGATTCGAACCAGCAATCTTTCAATTACAAGTGCGCTTCCCTAACCATCAAGCCACCACTGCCCACAAGGCTTAGTTTTTTGATTGCATTCACATCATTGTGCGGACCTAAGAAGTGGTCCCCACCACATAAGAATAACAGATTTCTATCACATTGTGAGGGACATATACAATATAAACAATATAAACATAATCCACAGACACACACATTCATACATACATATATACATACAAGGTACAGTATATTGTTGTTACAGAAATACCATAGATAAATGTCAACAAATATCTCAACGGTGTTTCACTAAAAGTTCCCTTTAATTTAAAACTGATTTTGGCTGAAGAATTCATAAAGAATCATTCATTCAAAAAGAATGACTGAAATGTGCAAATGGTCTTTCATGATACTATAGCCTAACCGCTGCAGTCTAGTCATCTCTTTGCACACTCACACACAGATTAACTTCACAATCAAACTGTAAGGTGGCGTTTCACGAAGCTTCCAAAACCAAACGAGTGTTAGAGCCAAGCCCGGTCATATGTGAACCTACCACATTCATGTCTCGGCGAGTCTGAGGAAGAGCCTGTCGATGCCCCCCCCCCCCAACGACAACAGAACCAGTGAGATGAGAGAATAGCAGCTCCTCAGAGAAACCACAAAACTGCGTATATGTCAGTAGTACGGGCAGGATCAATTATAATACCTGGGCATCCGAGAGCTTAGAGGAATACCCGGGGGGCAGGGAATGAGGCCCACGGGCCCTGCTGGATGTGGAGGCCAGGAGGCCAGAAGGCTGATGCAGAGGTATGGGGGCATGTTGAGCAGAAGGTAATGGGGAGTCCCATGGTTTGAGGGAAGCAGGGGATGCAGGAAGTGAGAAAGGGCGACGACTGGATGGTTTGCGTGAGAAGTTGGAAATTAACGCCCATATCTCCTCGTCCAACTGCTGGATATCATTGGGTGACTGCTGGGGAGCAGGGTGGATGAAACAGTGTGAGGAGGGGGCCCCCAGACAGAACTACCTTTAAAGTCTCACTATGCTGCGTCAAAGACGTTTATATCATGCCAAAATACGGTGGGAACACAATCAGACCACAGAGAACTTTTTACCAACTTTAAAAATTAGAAGCACTTAAATAACCTTGGTAAAAAAAGACTTACAACACAAGCACACAGCTACACTACTCAAGATAATATCTTGCATTACTGAGAAGATCTAACATGCAGGTATATTTCATCGTTTACAATCACATCAAATGAGTATCCGATCAAACCATGCTTTCACCACACAAACCACGCTTTCATTAATGCATGCAGTAGCATCATTGCATTCTGCGTAGACAGAGTCATTGGGCATCAAAGTACAATCATAATGAGCAATCAGTCAATGCTCTTTCCCAATAGTATTGTAGCATTGGACCAGTACCCAATGGAAAACAACATCTGCATATAACAATTACAAATGAACGCTAAAGACTGTTTGCAAAGGCAGTTTATCGGTCTATTAGGCACTGTCTACAGGATTATGGTGTAGACCAGAGATGGCCAATCTTGCTCGCAAAGAGTTGCTGTGTATGCGGGTTTTCGCTAGAGCTCCCTAATTAGATTACTAATTAGAGGACTGATTGGCTGAAGAGTCCACACACCTGGGTTTGAACAGCTGACCTACAGGTTATCCCAAAGACCTGCATACATACCGGCCCTTTGTGGATAAGATTGCCCACCCCTGGTGTAGACTGTAGAGGTTAAATGAAACCCAAAATAATGATATTTCTGAACTAACGAACACTGAGAATAACCCATACTTGTACAGATGTCTAGTACCGTTTCATTGCACACCACCATACCGGTAGTTATTAACACCAGATGATGACATATCCATGTTAGCTACTCAACTCTTCTTAGCAAAACCTTGCTCAATAAAAACTAAGGATCAAAACACTGCTAAAAGCACGACCATGCACTATGGGAGGGGATCCACACACTTATCCTTGCAAGTGCTGCAGTGTGTCCAATGAAGACAGAAGGCAAATGGGGTGAACTCATGCTGCTGGATACCTCAACGGCCCGCTTCAACCTGCCAGAACCTTTCATCATGGAGTCCATAAGTTTCCATATGGAGGCATCTTTCCGCATTTGCTCCTCTGTCCACAGGGAGTCTTTCTAGTTACGTGAACAAAGCGAGGCGGATGAAAGTGTGTCCGTGATAGTTAACAGGACTGACACTGCGTTCAGCCATGGCTACAACGTGCATGACATCCCCTATGTGGGGATGGGGGGGGGGGGTGTGCAGGATCCAAATAAATGCAAAAGACTTCTGTCTTCACACACATTAGGAATCAACTCTACAAACTGTATCTATTTTCTTATAATCTGCCAAATGACTGCTGTATCTGAAAATGACTCATCATTAATCAATTAATGCACTGATATTAGCACTGTTGTTTAGCAGTTTTATATATAAAAAGAGAGGTAACATTTACTGGCATCCTGTCCAAAGCCCCATAACCCTGTACTAGTTGAACAGTTGGAAGATATATTTCAGTACATTGTCTTCAACTAGTTTATTGCAAACTTCTAAGTACTATAAAGTTTGTTTATCTCAGCATATTAGAATAGAATCACTTAAATTTAATGGAAGTGCAGGTATATTTAGGTAGAGCAGTATCTTTTTCTTATCTAGTAACTATACTACACTATGCATTCTATACCATGCACTCTATACCATACTATACCATGCATTCTATACCATACTATACCAAGTGGTTACAACAAACAATGCAGACCACACTTTTACACAAACAGAACAGATTTGATGTCAGTATAAAGGATACGAGACAAATTCAAAATTGAGTTGCGCAGACCAATCCAGCACTTTTAAAACAATAAGTATTTTTCAAAAGCCTAAAACAGATTTAACCATGCACTCCATTTTATTGTGGCTCAACCTCAACAGCTAAAATTTAGTTTGCATAAATCACTAGCATGCATATTGGTGTTAGTGGACAAAAGCTAGTGGACCGCATCGAAACACCGTATTTCGACTAGCCAAAATCTCAGTATTGTATCAGGCAACAATCCACGATAACAGTGACCAAACATCTGGTTTATTTCAACTATATCACATCATTCTGCTTTACCTTGTGTTCCCGTCTCATACGAGCATAGAAAGCTTCACTCTAAAGTTTCACAAGGGAAAGACAAATATTTCATTCTTTCACACGAACACACTTCTGATAATGCTGAATTAATTTGGTATAATCTCTACTAGAAGCAAAGTAATAAACCTAGCACACAGCTACCACAGAATATTAAAAGTGCCTAAATGAAATAGTACAATTATTAAAATACACAAAAATGAACCCATTCTGATTATGAGGGAATATAGTGTTAAAGGACAGACTTGCAAGCTTGCAGAGGAGAAAAAAGGCTTTGAAGTTTAGAGGAAAAGTTCATGTGAAAGCGGCGAGCTATGTGAGCCACGTGTGTACATCAATTGGCGAGTCACATGACCAGTGCACACTACCTTGTCTCCGCGGTAGGCCTCCGGGAGCTGCCAATAGTGGGCTTCTTGGGCAAGGTTTCCAAATCTGCTGAAGGAGAGCTGAGTGCCCTGAGTGGACACCTCCACCGTGAAACCCGTGGCGATGCGATTAGTGCGCTGGCGATTCACCAGGGCGAAGCCCTGGAAGTGGCCGGGGGCAAAAGACGAGGACACCTAGGTGCGACAGGAGAACGCTTACAGACTGGAAGCCAATTCCCCAGCAAAGAACTGAAAATAAGTTCATCTTTGGGGTCAGTTGATAGGTAAAATGATATAAGCTGTTGATCTGCTAGTGCTGGGCGATATGACCAAAAATTTGTATCATGGTATTTAAGATTCCAGTGGTTTCATGGTACATCGCAGTATTTGTTTTGCCCAAGTTTACCTTTATCAGCAACAAGCGTTTACATCAATAAAATATGTTTATGAATGAATATTTAGTTTGATAACAACAGGTTCACTTTAATTATAGTTTTAATAATTATCATCATGATAAATTGATAATATTAGGAATTTTCCTTACCCGTATGCATTTCATTGCAGACCGATTACATTACACGTAATTCATGTTTTTAGGCAGACTGATGTGGAGTGGAATTTGTGCCACCTTCAAATGCAAACATGACTTCGGTATATATCCAAGAATTATTGTTATAATGTTATAACTGAGTAAGAAGGGTATGCACAGTTAACAGGGGTCCCCTCTCGGTACCCTCAGCACAGCGATCCATAGTACTTCTAGCAGGGAACAGTATTGTATAGTTTGCTGCCTACTGAAGTGCTACGGCTGTTATTTCAGCTGTGCTACGGTATGGCGGTATATGAAATATTCATCCCCTGTCGGAGATTAAAACCGGGATACCAGATGACCGGTATGCCGCCCAGCACTATGATCTGCATCTGGAAAACTTGATGTCCTATGTGGAAATGGGTCAAGACCGGCGGCAGATGGCCCTTACCAAGTCCCTGTAGTAGCTGGAGCTTGAGCACTGCTGGGTGACGCCCATGCAGAAGCACGAGAGGCAGCCATCCTTGTGGGCAGGGCTCAGGTGGAAATGACCCGGTTTGCACTGGTCACATAAGTGACCCTCCACATATGCCTGCGACAGGGGCAGGTAAAAAGTAATTAGACAGTGTCTTGGTTGTCTTTGAACAAGCAGTGCAATGAAAATGATAATCCTCACATATTCAAACTTGGCCATTCGGAGTTAAAATCTTATCTAGCTCTCCTATTAGACACATACAAAAATATAGAGTAGAGAACAATGTGTGGAGTTAGACTCAACTGGATAATCAGATTTACATCTTCTATATCTTCAGGAGTGTACTGAACCCCATCGTCTACCAAATTAATACCATCAAAGCAATAACATAATTACAATATTACCAGTATGGATTGTCAACAGATATTATGATATATATGATGCTGTGAACTTAAACCCGTAACTCTGATGCTCTGTTTATAGGATATCGATATGATTTAGAATTGAGCAGTTCCATCATCATACCTTGCAGCGACAAACTCCATTGCTGTCACATCCGTCACTTCCTCTCTGATCACAACTGTAGCAGTTTCCTTCAAAAACAAAAAATGTGTATATTTTATAGCGGCCTACTGCACCGAGATACAATCAACTTAATGCAGCTACAAAATAGAGAGTTCTGTAAACCCTATGTTTAATTCAAAGCCAAGCTGGACTTATTGTTCAAGCTACTGCAAGCTTAACTTTTGCTACTGTAGAATAAGTTCCTTTCTGTTCCTGGGCAATTCAAAAAGTAACTAAACAAAATGTCTTTGTGTCAGCTTTGATCAATTTATTCAGCAAAATTTGAATTGAAACATCTTTTAAAACATATTAGCTCATCAAGGAAACCCCTTTCCTTAACTCGTGAAGGACATATTTTGACCCGGTTAACCTAACAGTTAATAAAACAGAGGTCAGTACTCTCTCTTGAAGATGTTTTCTAATGACCCCGAGAACCTTTCATTTTCTGTTTTTGTAATTCAAAATAAGAAATGACATTTGCCAAATCAGAAGTAAAGGTAATATTCCTGTGTTTACCTTTGATATGTATTTAATTTTTTTTTTAAATGTAAAACAAAGGTGACATTTATAGGCTCATCTGCAGATATATGGTGTTACTTCGGCATAAATTACAAAAGTAGAGCCAATGACTGTTTGACATATACCATTAAGATCATTACGAATGACACATGCTTGCCCAAGCTGTGGATTGCCACTGTATCCAGCTGCGCACCTGGAAAATGCAAAAAGAAAAAAAAAACATTCTTAGAAAAATACATCCAGGTTAAGATTATAAACACCAAAAGAATGTCTATGACTCAGAATCAACAGGCGGAAACATTTATAATTACAATCAACGAGTACTACCCATGTAGCAGTCTGTTTTGGATTAGAAGCAAAACATCTATTTCGTACATCACAGCTACAAATAAGCCTTTGGAATGGTGTATTAAGGCATGAATCACATTATGAACATGGTCTTTCTGTTACATAGCCAGTCATATGGTCTCAATTACAGCAATAATAACAATGCGGTTAAAAGAGCCCACAGATTTGACAGGAAATAAAACTCCAAACCATACTGTAAATTCATTAAACAACCACAACGTGCCACCACAGAATGGGGTGTATTTACAAGAATGAAAGGTTGAAATAAGATGACATTGAACACATTTGCTTTAACATATTCAATACGACTTTGAAACTGAGCTCTCTGGAAATCTAAGGTTCATTATACAATATAAATATGAATATTTGTATGTTTAAATACATGGCATAGAACCAGCAAAGTGAAAACTGATGACCCACATCAGTGTTCTTGGGCTAAAGCAGAGCTCAGCCCATTGTTGGCATGTATGAAAAAAGTGTTTTTTACTTAAAGTCTGTGAAAGCAGAAAAGAAATGTTTCATTGTCCCAAATTGTCCCCAACCTTAGGTGCACATCCTGGAGTATTAGGACAGTCAGCAGGTACATACATAAATAAACATCAAATCATACGTGTGTGTACAGATATATGCATTTTCCCTTTGCAGAAGCATGGGTTATAGTCCCATGAACACGAACAAAGCAAGAAGCTGCCTGGAGATGCATAAAGCAGCCACTCAACATCTATCATATGTTGAAACCATCTCTCCAAAAAGGACTGATCAGTCATGGGACTGAACCCCCTTTTCATGTGATGCTTCAGAAACTAACATGCCCACATGCAGTCCCATCACAGATGCTTGCCTAAGGTAATCCGGACCAAGAGGGTAAAACGACAGTCTTTTCCGATAGAAAGCTTGATGAGATGTCAAGCTCGTGGTTACAGACTCCTGAGAAGGCCACTCCTCAATTTCCCCAAATGACAGAGGCTACATAAGTGCTACCACTGCAAGCACCAACATCTCATCCCAAAGCTTGACCCCGCAAAAGCCACCAACCCTACTCCCAAGATCTGCTCCTTGGGTCTTACCTGAAATGCTGGATGCTCCTCTAGTGGTCAAGCTGACCATCCAAGGTACAGCTCAAATGAGTCTTCAAGGAGGCTTTAAGCTCGAAACCAAGTCAAAAGTGCTGGTACCAGTAGTAAAGAATACTGACCCATGATTGGTTATACTGGCCTGGGATAACATCAAGCTACTTCCATTGAAGGCTGGAAAAACCCCTCTACAATATCCAAGAGTATGATGGGTTCTATATGAAGAACTTCTTGAAATAACAATCATGAGTATTAAAATTATGCAAAGAAATAAAAAAAAAAAAATTTTGACGTAGACAGACTGAACAAGCATCTATTGCATTTCACCGAAACAGAGCAGTTTTCAAGACACACCAGACCATTGACTGCCCTTAAATTTTATTGAGCCTCTAGTAAGACACCCATACTTAACACACTTCACAGTACGGAGGTAAAAATATTTGAAAAATGTTATCGAACTAAAGCTATTAATACATTTATACATTTTTTCTGCACTTTTCTCAAAACATTACTGTTTTCCAGTATAGTAGTTTGCCCTAAAATCTATGTACATTACAACAAAGCTAATAGCATTCACCGTTATTTTCCACCTTAAATTACACTATATGGCCAATAGTATTTGGACATTCCTAACAATCAATTGCTTAATGATGCCATACTCATGGTTTACACGTGTCTAATTGAGCACAAAGTCACACAATCTCCTGCAACAAACAGCAGCAGAATGACTGTTCCACATGCCACCATGATAGGACGTCATCTTAGGTCAACCGCTAGTGAGTTGACAAAGTCAGAACGTCTGGGGGAAAGTTTAGTTATGAAATTGTTAGGTCACACAAACTGATAGAAAGGGACCCAACTCCAATACCAAAATTTAATGGTACGGTAGCTAATACCACCAGCAATGTTTCAACCTGTAATGGAAAGCCTTCTCAGAAGACGAGGCTATTACAGCAAAAAAGGGCAAACAGACTTCATATTAATACCCTTGGTTTTGGAATGAGATGTTGGACAAGCTGGTGTCCACATTCTTTGGGCCATAGTGTATAAGCATATTCATTTCACACACATTCAACCTTCCAATCGACCACATTGCAGGGCAGCTGTTTTCAGCTATGAGTCTCCCTTTATATCGACTCACTTTATAGGGCATAATGTCATTTAACCCTAATGGTTGGAGGGATTTACAATTATGATTTACAAAACAGTCTCACGATTATAATTCATGTACCTCTTACACTCTATGTGTCATGTAAAATTGCACCTAGTACTAGAAGTTAATGATGAAAATTGTGTTTGTGGGAAGACCTGAAACGTTTCTTTGATTGCCTGAGTTTGCTCATATGCTGCGCCAGTGCAGCAAAGCCGTCAAAAAGGATCTCAAGCCTTTCCTTCAGCTGAGTTATCTTGGCTGTTATGTTAATGTACCTCTTCTCTAGTTGAGCAATCCTGCCCTGCTTATGAGTATTGGACAGCTTATCAACCAGCTTCTCCAACTGGGAGTTGAGGTTGCCTTGCTGGGTCATCACGCTCCTTAGGACCTCTTCGATGTTCAAGCTGTTTCTCTACAGTGTGTTGAGACTGAGGATTGAATGGTTCATATATACGGCCTCGACAAGAAGGGTGACGCTGAGGTAATTGGCCTCTGGGAAAGTATTATTAAGGGGAGGAACTCGGGGAGCCTTTGGTCTGGGGCTTGTGTCTCTTATCAGCATTGTTGGCTGCCTCGGCATTGGTGTGTAATAGGTTGAGGACAGCAAACTGCGGGACAGAACTCTGCAATGGTCAACATTAACAGGCCCTATGGTGAGAAGCTTCTTTTCATGCTGTAGGTGGAAGCTCTGGCCTCCGCTACCTGGCATGTTGTTCTCTTTATTACTGACGTCAGCACTGATTGGACTGCATCAGAATGGCAGGAGGCTCCACCGGCGACCATGCAGAAATGGGTCCTGGCTGGTATCTCAGACCTTCATTTTCAAGTTGAGAGTCCAGCATAGTAACAGAATAGGTTCAATGTATCAACGTTCCCAGATGGTGATGCAGAAAATTTCATTGTTTCTCCATGTTTGCTTACTTGCCACACCCTCCATATTTACTATTTCACCAAGCAGCCCAAACACAACTTGTATCTGAAGCACGGGAACCCACATAAAACTATAAAACCCTTATCATTAGCATAAATACAGAAGGCTGCTTGAATTTTACAAATAAGAAATACAGGGTTATTAAAGCACACTGCCAGTTATAAAAGCCTTCTAGCAAACACTGGCGCTTAACCAGAAGCAAAGACTTCTGCTAAGAATGGTAGAATGCGTCCTTTGCTGAAAGCATGCAAAGCACTGCGGTAAACAGCACTGTCCATACAAGAGCTGCGTTACAAAAACATGAGGTCAGAAGCCATATGAAGTCACATGTCACCAGATTCATAGGTGACATATCATCACTTCAGAAGATGTTTCAAACGTTAACCAGCAGAAGAACTGAAGCTACACACATGCCTATGTGTACCAGGGCAGCATTCTTGGTATATTTTCCCTTGAGATCTTTATACCTTCCTGTTACTTTGAGATTTTATTGTTTCAATTTTTCATCATGCACAGGAAACAGCTACTTCATCAGATAAGGAAAAACGAATGTGCTTCTGCTCCTAAGTAAGAATGCCTTTAATAGATAATAAATAAGATGATGTGGATAGATGAAATTAATATGAACTTGAAAAATACAGCATTATTACCTATTAATTAAAACGTGCACCACTTCAGACCAGCTTCCCCCAGCAAAGGAATACAAGAATCACCAGTTCAGTGCTTTACAGCACGTAATAATGATTATGTCCACAATTTACCATAAAAACACATTAGATGGGTGTAAGAAACTGTTAGGAACAATATCAGAGTCCACACCGAACCCCATAAAATATATATGTGACATGTGGACTGGGTGGCACTGACTGTGGCTTGCTTCTTAGTCTCAGTGACTATGGAGATGGTGAGAGAGACAAAGGACACAGCAGTCAAACGGCTCTCCACCCGATGATTTACAAAGGAAAGGAAGGAAAACCACAGCCCCTTGGCTTTGACTCCTCAGACCTTTTGTGTACCCAGAAAAAGTGTAAGGGGGTGAAGCAGGGGTCTTACCGCTCACAGTGTCGGCCCGTGAAGCCTGGCGGACAACCGTCACAAGTAGGCTGGCCGTCAGAGTCCAAGAAACAGGTCAGAGAGAATCTGCGAAAAGGGATTTTTTTTTTAACCCAAGGCTTTAAGGATTGACCACTTCCATTACATTGTCTTATACTGGAGTCTGACACAACACAAGCTCGTCACTAGCTGTAGTTAGGGGTAGGATTCGGGTTAGGGTTAGTTTGGCAGGCTTACCCATACAATAAGTGAAATTGCTATGGAAAAGACTGACCATCTTCTGGGGTTTTTATACAATTTTCTCACTGCAGTTTTCAACAGCAGCCAGCTGCAATATGCTTTCATGATAACATTAAGAGGTTCACAAACAGCTTCTCTGAATAGGAAGTAAGGCAGCAAGCACATTGATCAGGGTGGCACTGCCGCTCAGTTGCCACCATCACTGTCACGCGTCTCCAGCATCTGGGGTTTGAAACCTCTGCTCAGTTTGAGGGTTTTGAGGTCTTGCATGCTTTTGTGCAGTGTGGCTGAATTTTCCAACTCCTGTTTTCTCCCATAGTCCAAGGACATGTAATTAAACTAACTGGAGTCTTTAAACTGCTTCTCGTATGCGAGTACAAGTGCCATGTGATGGGCTGGCATCCCGTCCAGGGTGGAGTCCAGCTTTGTGGCCCTGTACTGCCTGGGTTGGGCTCCAGGTGACATCGACCAATATGGACACATCCAAATGTCCATTATAGTCTAATGAAATTAACCTTAAGTAAAGTAACTAACTGTTATAATCATACACCACTGCTTCTCAACCCAGTACTTGGGGACCACTAGATAATCCACATTTTCGCTCCCTCCCAGCTACCAGCACACTGAAACAAAACAAGCAACCAATAACACTGAATACCTGGTACAGGTGTGCTGGGAGCCAGGAGGAAGCAAAAATGTGCACTGTCTGGGGGTCCCTGAGTACTGGATTTGGAAACACTGCCATGGACTGACCGGGCGTGTGAGCAATGCACTGGGCTGGCATAGTGTGGAAGAATACTTACTGGATGTCTGGGGAGGTGCCAGGGCAAGGGCACGGCTGGCAGGCTGCTGGGCTGCCACTCCTGGGGTCACCATAGAAACCAGGCCGACAGCGATCACAGTGTGGCCCAGCTGTGTTATGCTGGCATTGCTGAGAGACAGAAGAGTGGAAACCAAAGGAAATGGAAAAAGGGAAACAAAGCAGCCATTAGAATGGCATGTAAAGTGTAATAAATTACGTAATTCAGATTCACCACGTAATAGCTGACAGCGGAAAGCAGCAACGCAACCTACCAGGCAGTTCCCGGTGTCAGGATCGCAAGTTGTAGCATACCCGTGGCAGTTGCACCTCTCACAGGTCCCAAGGTACAGTCCTGACCCCGTGCGGATGAACCCGACATCGCACTCCTGCAGGGGTGGCAAAGGGCGAGTCCATCACAAACATCATCCTATTACTGCAGTTTTTTCCAATCCAGTCCCCCGGGGACCTGCAGACAGTCCATGTCTTTGCTCCCCGTCAGCTTGCGGTAGAAGCTGTCTAGGGGTCCCCAGTAGGGAGTTGAGCGGGAGCAAAAATGCGGACTGTCTGGAAGGGAGCAAAAACAGGGACCATCTGTGGGTCCCTGAGAACCAGGTTGAGAAACACTATCGCTGCACAACAAAAAATCTGAAAAAATCAAATCTTTGTAAATCTTTAATCTGTAAATGTAACACAAAGGCTATTTCACTAACAGTTCAATACATTTCTATAATCTTGTTTGATCTGGGGATGAAACTCACCTGGCATGAAGGACCTCTGTAACCCTGAGGGCAGGCGCACTCCTCCACCTCTAGGGCACGCTCATGTCCTGTGGGGTGGGGGACCGCCACGTCCATCCAAATATCTGCAATACTACAGGGAAAACCAAAAACAGACGAATGAAGGAGCACTAGCAAGAACTCAAATGGGCCATTGTGGACATTTAGGGACTGAATAAGACGGATATACAAGTTCTATAAATGAGCAGAATTCATGTGTCTGCAGAGGGAAATGTCAACCTTTCACATGTCAGCAGTCTAGTCTTGGGACTATCAATCCACCTCAGGCCCCCTGCAGTCTGTCCCGGGGCACATACCCAGTCTCCGTCATGCTGTTCGCGTAGGTGGCCCGGATCATAAAGACTGTGATGTCAGCAAGGGCCATCAGCAGGTGCTCGCGTGTGCAGGGCTGCCTGTCAGACCGTTTCCATGCCGACTGCATGGAAGATGAGAAAACGGGACATGTGCAATGACACTTCAATAAGTGTTATCTTCTCTGATCAATAAAAGTAAGTTTATCAATCAAAATAATTACAAAATAATAAGCGTAGAAAGATCAGCAAATTGTCCAACAGAATACGATGCATCCTTGCTATCTAAACCTAAACGTCATGTGCACACACCTCTCTGAAGGGCACGGTGATGACTGTGGCGACGCTGGGGGTGGGCTTGGTGCTGGAGTAGTGCTCCAGCATGATGCCGTTGCCCTGGAGGACCACATCCGGCTGGCCCACGATGGGCGCGGAGTGCTGGCGCGGAACGTAGCTCACAGTGTAGTGAAGCTCTCCACCATAAGCCGTGACCTGGCAAGGACCGCAGCAAACTCATCCACCGCACAGATGGTCTAAGAGCGAAAACTGACTAAAACGGGATGTTACATAGTAGATAATTATGAGGGGAAAGGGGCCCAAACAGGAATATGTGCTCAGATCTGCTTAATGCTTTTCGTTTTGTACAAAATCTTAATACGAGCTGTTCAATTGACTCAATCATAGCTATCGTTTCACATCCTGTAATAATGCATTAATCACCCAACCCTATTTGACATCATATTGGGATATTTTAGTCACTATCTAAATATCTTTCGGAAACTACATTGTTAGAAGTAGGGGCTCGGTGGGGGGGCATGGGTACATTTGGGAAACATTATACCTCCTTTCTGCAAATTCCACCATGGGCAACCCCCCCCTACCGGCGAATTACATCTACTGTTGGGAACCTGTATTTCTTCAGATCACAAGTGGCAACTCTAGTGGGGGGCGGGGGAGGGTATCCATGGCGACATTTTGTCGGGGCCCAGAATTCCCAGCTACGGCCTTGGAAACAAGCGATCTGTAATGAGCCCACTATGATGATCTGTAATGAGCCCACTATGATGATCTGTAATGAGCCCACTATGATGATCTGTAAAGAGCC
>JABFEB020000104.1:20933411-20955891 GCA_019775895.2 Stomatorhinus ivindoensis | reverse complement strand
CCCCCCCCCCCCCCCACAGCCCCCCTGCCAGTACTACTAAGCAGCTACAGACCTAAGTAACTACAGGAATTGGTTCATTGGATTAAATACTTCATTTGTTAATTCTGATTCGTTTTTCAATTAATCTCATTCGTTTTTCAATTAAGTGGATACATGTACCTTGGCCCGAATGGAGAAACCTTGACGGTTCAGTGACACCACAGAGCATCTCTAAACGTCCTTCTGCTTTTAACTCGATACTTACAGCCCATTTATACAGCATTCAGTCATGTGCGTCAGGTGTTTGTATCTTTCGGGAAGTGGAGCAGGGAAATGGGGGGAACCCGCAAGTGGTTGTGGTCACCATGTATTTTATTCACCAGCCAGCTTTCCTCCAGCAGCTGGGCTCCCGTTCAGCCTCATATCAGCGTAAACCTTCACAATGTTCCCATCCCGCTTCTCCCTGACTTCCAGCCTCGGCACCAGAGCAGGGGCATCCGCCGCCTCCTCAAAGGAGGGATTTTCACAGCCGTACGGAGGTCGCCGAAAGAATCCACAGCTGCCGCTGCATGTCGCTTCCTGTGATATAATTATCCAGAAGCCCAGCTCTACTCTGACACACACAACCTTCTATCTGGCTGGCTTGACTTGGGGGGATCTCAGGCTGGGTGGCCTGGCAATAGGCCCCCCAGGCCCACAATCTGACAATTTTTGTAGCACTGTTTACACTGTTTACCTAAAAACCTCTACATTTGTCCAACCCTCCCGAGTTTATGGAGAGCATATTCATGATGTTTGTTGTTTGGAGTCACAATGACTATCTGTAATAATAATAATAATAATAATGATAGGAGAAGGGGGGCATTAATAATAATAATCGTTATTTTATAAATAGACAAATAATTTCATATATAACTTAATCTATTTAGTACTGCCTACTTTTTAAACTTGCTTGCACTATATTTACTGTGCACAATGTGTCCCGTCTTTTGTACCTTCTAAGCTGCTATGGATTTAAAGATGCCGCTGGACACAGACAAGTGTTTGTCTGTGACAACTTCCAACATTATCTGAGCTAATGCAAAAACAAGCTTCCTAGAAGACTAAACATCAGCCTAAATATCAGCAATGGATTCACTTTTTTGTTTTTAAAACAACATTAAAAACATTAACTGGATGAAAGTGTCTCTATAGTTTGCATCATCGGCAACAGTTTACTTGAAGCAGTCTACATAAGGGTGACATGTAACCGTCATTAGAATGCCATGACATGTCATGCACATTAATGACACATTATGACAACAGTGATGTTTATGACAACAGTCATAAACATCAATCATGTTTCATTAGTGTGCATGACATGTGCCATGTCATTCTTATGATGGTTACATGTCACCCTTATGGAGACTGTTTCAAGTAAAGTGTTACCACATCATCTCCAGTGAAGTGATAATGTGCAGGCAAGCCACTAATTTTAATACTGAGACTGTTACAGGTAAAGACAGGTGAGAAATATTTTTAAGCACCACCCCCAGTTTCACTTCCCCTCATTTATGATTCACTTCATAGAAAATTGACGAGAACATTTCTCAAGCCCCCCTTCCAAAATTAGTGCTGGGGCAGCTCCCAGACGTCCAGTTTTAGAAAATGGGGACATGAAAACATAACCGTCGAGTTGTGTCTCCAAGTGGTCGATTGTGGGGGTATGTGTGTGAAGAGCAGAATTGGGTAAGACAAACTGAGAACTGAACTCCACAGCACATCTGAAGGGCCCATCCTGTCACGCCTCGGGGGGTGGGCTGGGGGGGGGGTAGAAGTTTTAGGTGGACCCAATCCATGTCATGCTGATCTCAACGAGGCTTATAGCAGACAATTACGTGAACTTGGGAAAAATGCACAGCTGCTCCTTCCGCTTACATCTTAATGGTTACAAGGATGGTCTTATTTCCCATGGATTATTTTCCCCCAAGCCTTTCGCAATGTGATTCCTCAGTACTTATGTATGGGTCAATAATGAGACAAATGGCAAGTAACAGCAGCCGGGGGTTTATATATACATATATCATGCTGGGGATGCCACCGTCAAACACGCCCATCCTGGAACGGAAAATCTGCTTGCAGAGATTACCGAGACATAGCAAAAAATGCATCCCATGAGTTTTTCACTTGGGAATCCGGATTTCCCACTTATGATTTATAAACATTACCGTGCACAGATAATACCCTCTTCAAGTCCAAACTTGCAATGTGCGATTACGCATACACACGCGAGTTTTCAGAGGTGGACAGTTCAGGTCCAGAAAGTACAAATTACAGATTGAGTACATCGTGAATGTGACTGTATACTCAGCTGGTTCGTTGAACAAAATATTGATCTGGATTTGTTCTTTCTGAACCTGAATTTTCCACCTTTGTGAGTTTCTCCTAGTTACAGATCACTGCCAAGTAGTGGGGACACAAAAACTCATTTGAAAGCACCCGATGGGAAGGTCTGAAGAGACCAACCTGACCATGTCACAGTAGCATCTCAAGTTCATATTTCACAGGAGATGTACCTTTTTATAGACAAAACAAATTTCAAGTGCAGCTTTTTTTTACACACAAAACAAGTCCTTTCATTAAAATTAATTACACAAAGTGTGAGTTGTTAGAGGATGAAATAGATTACGTACTTTGAAGATAAGCAAGAAAATGGTTTCATGTAGTTCAAAAGGGGGGGCAGCATTTCAGAATAGATTGAATCTGCCTGTTTTTGCAAATGTTCAGAACCAGAATTGGGGATGCGGGAAGAAAATAGCACATTTTTATGAAAGCATCTTCAATCCAATTCAGTATCAATTCAATATTATTTGTATAGCGCATTTTCACAACATTACACTGTCTCAAAGCGCTTTACATTATCTTTACCCAAAGCCCCCAGTTTGTAAGCCAGAAGTGACAGCGGCAGGGAAGGAACCTTGGGAGAAGCCAGAGTGAGCCCAGCCTCCTCCAGCCAGCAGAACAAACAACAAACAAACGCTAACAGAGAAAAAGATCTTATGTTTGTCCTTTCTTTGTTGAAAGGCTCATAAATGCACAATTGCATTTGCATGTATTTCATACATTTATCAATTATCTTTGCCCGCGGACCCTATGTAGAGTTGTGTAGGTCTGGATTCTATCCCAGAATCTATGTGCACAAGGCAGGGGGTACCAACCCATCAGAGGGCACACACACAATTTATGCAATCTGGCAACTATAGTTAACATCAGCATATTTTCGGGCTGAAGGAGTGAAACCGGAGAACTGAGAAGAAACCTCACATTGACACCGTGAGAACATGCAAACTCCACATATATAGAGCCGGGGGGGAAGAGACTCAAACTCTGGTTCCAGATGTGTGAAATGTTTCATAATTCGCTTAACAAGTGAATGCGGTCCAGCATTATGCAGAGACAGTCATTGGTAAAGGTCAAGTAAAGAATCAATACCTGACATTCAAGCCAACAATGCCTGTGTAAGGTAGATCTAGCTACCCCACACTCCGGAACCCCCAACCAAGAACCGAGAGGGGCCCAAGGGCCTCAGGCAGTAAGGGCAAGTTTCATGGCTGTGTAATTTTAGAGCCAGAAGTACATACAGCTCACTTAGCTTCAGATCTGACGTCACTGTGACCAGTTCCGCCCAAGATATTTATTCTATGATATAATGGCCTGGGCTGGCATACTCTGCTGTGGTAGATGCCAAAACACACACGGGATGGACGAGAGGCAGTCATCCCACGATACACTGCTCCTTAGGCTTACTAATGTGTGGAGACCCATATCTTATGCATAAATAAAAATCACATTTCAGACAAAACAACAAAACTAAAAGAAACAGCACAATGCAACATCAGCATGGGATTGAAGTCAAGGGCAGGACAGTGACGGATGTCAAAGATCACTGCGGACAGGCCCACCTTATGATGATTTAAAGTTCAGCGATATAAACAGCTGCTGCACCTACCAAAGGCCCAAGGGTGGCTGAAAATGGCCGTAAGAAAGATTCCACACAGACAGTTAAAAACTGGAAAAATGTGTAAGGAGGAACACTCTGTGGCACGTTCACACCCCTGGCCGTCACGCAGCCAGATGCAGAAATTACACCACAGCTGCTTTTTTTTACTTGTGGTGGCGAAATTGTTTTTTGCACTCTCTCCCCCCCCCCCCCCCCCCTTGGTAAAAACAACCCGAGAGCATTCCTTTGTTGTACACGTTCTGTGGTCTGTGGCCTCAAAAGAATGAGAGGATAAAACAAAGGATGGGACAGGGTGGGAGGTGTGGGGGGGCAGTGTGTGTGAAGGGGTGTGGAAATAGTGCCATCTACCACTGTCTTCAGCGCTAGCCCACTCTTTCATCTACAGTATTTGGTTTCCCCTTTGCCTTTAATCGGATGAACGGCAGCCAGAGAACTGTTTACATCTCTGACAGAGATCCAAGATCTTCTATCACGATCGGTCTCATCGCCGTGAAAAGAGGGCTCAGAAATGCCTTGGTGGGTGGCAAGTCGCTGCCTGGATGCTGAATTCCCCCCTAAAATGCAGCCATTGAACATCTGGGAGCATAAAACCACTTAGAGGGACCTCGCAAAACGAATCATACAGCTACAAATGTCACCAGCCAAAATCTACGACCTCATAAAACAGCTTTTCTCAAAAACGATATAGAGAGAGTATGAACGGCTGGTAACAGATATGACAGTATATAACATGGGATGAGAAGCATAGTTCTCAAAACATCACAAGGGGCTTCAGAAATTGGGCAATTACTCAAGAAGTTGGAGAAACCGTGGATAGGATCGGGGTTTGTCATTCGTGGCGAACAGTGTTGGGGCTAAGGCAGAACTTCATGCTGAAAAAGCTTCGAGAAGATCTGAGAAGGTGTTGAGAGTCATTATCTGATGTTCTTACCTGTAGCTCCTTGAATATCAGTATTGGACCCTGGGGTGCTTCCGTCCTCTTCTCCACTGGGTATTTCTGAAAACAATGCACAGAACTTCTGAACAAGTTTCTCCAAACAACAACCACCAAAGAGCCGCCAAAACGTCCCAAACCCATAACCTAAAACAACGTTGCCCCTTATAACATAATTATGCATAGCCCTAATGGAGCTAATTCACAGTAACCCCCTCACCTCCTGACGCGTCATCCATGGCAAAGTCCTCGTCATCAGATTCTGCTAAGAACCTCTTAAACTGCCTTCCCCCCCGTTCGGCCTCCATGTCCTCCGGAAATGCCACCTCACTCCATACCTTGGAGCTCTGAGCCACCTAGATGCAGCAAAGCACAAAGGAAGAGGTACAGGTGTTAGCTTTGTTTGCACTCTCACTCTCTCCAAATGTGTAACAGAAAAATGCTCACCAGTAAGTGGAACTGGGAAGAATCAGGAAAAATCTACAACATTGAGAGTGGACCATTTTACACATTTAATCTCATTCAATTCAAGTGTTTTGGAATGATTTTTTCTTGAACTTGTAATAATGAATATTAATAATTCCATTTGAAATATCTATCTCTATATCTCTATCTCTATCTGTCCATCTCTCTCTCTCTCCGTCTCTCTCTCAGTCTCAATTCGGGAGTGATTTAATGTGCACTCACTCTGCTTTATTGGGGCTCATACAAGCTGCCAGTTATTGCCGTAGCCCACAATGGCTGTTTTATTTTAAGCTGACAGCAGGACATTTGAGAGATACAGATCTGTTCCAGCACGCCTCGAGTACCACCGCCGCCTCCACCGAGTTCAGCATACTGCCACGCGTGTTTTCGCGAATGCCCGGACCTCGGAAAGATCACATCACTGTCGGTTCTCCATGTTTTGCGGGGTCGTGCTTTCATACATCACAGATAAGGCAGGGATGCACTTCAAACGAACTGCCACCGGACTGGGCCCCACCTGTCGCCTGCACACCGTGTGACATCACAGATATAGAATGTGACTGTTACGACTGTTAGCCACCTATCCCATCTCTCTTTGGCCCCTACCCCCTCAGTACTCCCCCCTCTCTTGTATACAGCCTTGGGATGTTGCCACTGTTGGCATTTCTAGTCGACACGACACGCAAGTTTCTATTTCCACCTGATTCCATCATAGTAGAGTTCCCCATTTAAAAGAGCCCAGCTATTAAATAACTTGATCACTCCCCCAAATCCTTTCTCCCCTGACTGAGTACCCTGTAACAATAATCACTGGGATATTTCAAAAGGAAAGCGCTGATTGGCAAAATTCTTTTGGTTGGAGATGACCAGCCAACCGTTACTGTGATCATCTCCCATTCTCCCCTCCCTCAGACTAGTGTCCTCCAGACAGGGGGGAAAAAACCCATCGCAGGACTAACTGGGAGGAAAACAGCCATGGAAGGAGGACTTTTGGGAAATATTTCTGTCTAGTGACCTTTCTACCTCTTATTATTCATCACCAAATGAAATGTATTTACAGACAATGAATAAACTATTCATAAATAGCTATATTTTTATTTTTATTTTCTAATGTGGTCATACTGTGTTACCATTTTTTGCTCAAGAACTCATCAAAATTAACTCAAAATGTCAAGATAAAACAGAAAAATTGACATTAAATTTCCCTCTATATATGAAAAAAAGAAAAGCCTTGACAGATTTATGGCTTACCTAAATAAAAATAACAAAAATCAGTCACAGCACAGCATATAAACATGATGCCCTTCCCCCAGCCATTCTCAAGTTTCACGCCTCTATAAAGCGAGACGCAGACTTCTTCCAGCTCCGAAAGTCCCTGTTCTCCAGACCCCCAAGGGGTGGGATCAGAATGGTACATAAAGGTAGTGCATGAAAACAGGGAGGGGCACAAGCCAGAATTATTCCCTGGGGATCATTTTTTCCACATTGTTTGTCCAGTTGTCAGACAGATATTTGAAACGATGGCTATGTATTCCTCTGCCACAAAACAGAAAATGGCTCATGGATGCTTGACACAGGTTTTCCCAGCTGTTGTTTACAGCAATAGAAATCTCTTATCTCCCAGTCCGTGGACAATCGATGAGCCGGAGGGGCAGACCGACCAGGAAGGAACTGATGCATTCATGGGTCTGAGTCAGATCCCAGAGGACGGACAATCGGAGGATGTTGACTCGTCCTGGTCCAAAAACACTGGCTCTCGAATTAAGTTGAGCAGATGTGCGGTAGTGTGGCCTGTGCGGAAAAGGCATGGAGCTCGCTGGCTCCCAGTCTGATTCATACCCCACTGTCCGGCACTCCTGAGAACTGCCCAAATGGCTTCACGTCTCCCATTCCATCTCGGAGCAAAAATGCTCACAAGCTATGAGAAAGGACACTCCGCAACAGCTGGCCCCCGACTTCTGCCAGGACTTGGGATCTCGAGTCTGAGTCCGGCGTCCATAGCCTGTGCCATTGCTGCTCGGTGACGAAAACGCCGGCAGCATGTTACACGCATAGTTCATAACCTTGAATTAGGACAGGATTACAAGGCAATTCAGATTTCTGAAACTCCTCCAAGGTTTCCGAGCCCGCTTATCAGCAAAGACGTGGGCAGCCTGCCTCCCAACAGACCTTGCTTTTCATCTGACATGGCTCTTATTGCAACATCTATAGAAAACTATGTCAACAATGTCCGCAATCCTGAATTTAATCATTTCGGGGTGACAAGACAGAATAATGTCCTTCTGGAGGTCAGCAGAAGGCCCGATATTATAAATGGCATATGAATGGGGAGGGAAAGATGTAAGCAGGGTCACTCTCGTAAACACAGAAGAATGAAGTTGCTGAGAGTGTGGAAATACAATACGTTTTAATTATTTATCGTTTATCCAATGTGAGAAAGTTTGGTCAACCAGTCCCTGGAGCAACTGGGGGCTAAGGGCCTTGCTCAAGGGACCCAACAGCAAAAGCACGTTGCTGACCAGTAGATCTGAGCCAGTGGACTTCCGAACACAGGCACAGCATGCCAACCGGCTGAGCTACACCCCCCACCTCCAAATGATAGCCTCCTTGGGGGGGGGTTGTGAGAACCCAGGCACTGCCTAGCACAGAGGGGGTACCTAAGCCTCATTCAATCTCTAGGACTAAAGAGCAAAAGGCGGAGAAGTAACAGCACTTAGCTGGTATCTATAGGACCATAACAGAGCTATTTTTCACTGGCTCACCCTGAAAGCACTGTCAGTTTCTTAGAGACAGCCATAAAGCAATTACATATGGCAAGAGTGATGACAGCAACCGGTGAAAGAGTAAGGTTTTTGAAAAGTTTCTCA
The DNA here is from genome assembly GCA_019775895.2 of Stomatorhinus ivindoensis. Lineage (NCBI taxonomy): Eukaryota > Metazoa > Chordata > Actinopteri > Osteoglossiformes > Mormyridae > Stomatorhinus > Stomatorhinus ivindoensis. The sequence continues at coordinate 20,947,646 of JABFEB020000104.1, read as the reverse complement.
GAGTCGTGATACGTAAGGCATACAAAATATCCACACCACTGAGCAGCATGAGCTTCCAGGAGAATCGGCTAGTCTGTGCGTGTTGAGCAGTGAATGACATGGGCAATCTGCAGCTGAAAGACTGTCACTTTTGACAAAAATCTTGATGGGTGACACTATTCAGCACTTGATGAAGCTCTGTGTGGGGAGCAGGGGGAGAAGCTCTAGGAAGTCTTTGACTGAGCGAGCATTCCATGCGTGCAGAGGCATTACATTTGTCCTTTTCAGATCTTAAATAAAAAACACTGACAAAAACAGCTCAATGGATGCAAATCCTTCAAAACACTTCTTTTTTCCTCTCTCTGTGCACAATGGCAAAAAGAAGTGAAATGGAAACAATCTGAATGCAAACATTGCACACACCAGGAATCTTTCCCCTGGCCATTAATCCAGTTAGCCTTTCACATCATGCCACGCACTGCAGAATATACAGGGACACACCGGGTGATACTAGCGCTTTGTGATATGCATGAAAATGCGGAGATGTGTCCAGAACAGCTGCTCCATGTCAGGCTTCAAATGTTGCCCGAGCTTCTCAACAGGATCACGACTAACAAGTTTCAGCTTCTACTGTTGCACTTTCCTGCTCGACACATCCAAATCCATTTCACTCTCGATTAAAAGATAATGACATATTTTTCCAAGAGATGCCACCATCGAGCCCTGCAGATCCATTTCACTTTAGCCATGTCAATCTGATGACATGCTTGCATAACAGTACGAAGAGCCACACACACTTGTTGTTGTCCATTCTTGTCCACTGAACTCGCCAGAGCTTGTGCTCTGAAACTAGAACTTCCCCCCTCAGCGGCGTGATTCCTTTTTATTTACAGTACCCTTGGTACCAGAAAAAAAAAATCGGTTTTGCTCATTTATTTTGTTGAATATTTGTCAGCCTATGACTAAGCAGGAGGCTGGATAAGTTCAGCAGATGCTCAGAAATGACAAAGTGCAATCAGGAAATGTCATTTCACCCTGTATTTATCTGGGATTTAGTGGTAGAAGATTTGTGCCTTTATGCGCTGTAAACTGACAGTTTTTTCTCACCAGTTTTTCCCTGTAGTGATGGATGAGAACCATAGGTTATTTTAAAAATCAGATAGAACAATGTTTCAAGCTAACTTAAAACGGCCAAGTTGAAGTATCTCGTACACTGTCATACCAAGGCATACCAAAGTTCGGCGCGTCAAGGGAATCTTAATGGTGCTGAGATTTACAGTAAGTATGCGTTTGTGGTCTACTAATACATTAGAATTCAGACATACGTGAAGCCTTTAGAGACTGCAAGATTGTAGCAAAATACATTCAAGGAACAGACTGCTGGCAAATGTGGTGACCTACATATATGTTTGCACACTAACACTAAACAACACGAAGATATTTAGAAATGGGAGGGAGAAGGTGGTTTTTAGAAAGATGCGTTTCTTTGTTTTATCATTTGGCATGTTAAAGCTGGTGTTGCCATCCATCATAAGTGGAGGGCTCTCTCATTACTCTGCCCTTACTCTTATGTTGCGAGCATGCTCCATGAGGTTGCTTGGTTTCTTATTGTTAACATTGTATGGATGTAGGAATGTTGTAAGGATGGGGGGCTGGGAAGGCTGCCATTCTCATTCATCGGTCAATATTCCACAGGGCGGAATATGCCACTGAGATGCCAAGGGGTCTCTGGCCTTTCATTGACTCACCACCTTCCCCCTAACCCCTAGGGCAGCTGGCAGATAGTGGAATGCCTGCATTTCCCAAAGCCAAAGCTGACCTATCAATATGGCTCCTAGGAATGCACAGCTCAGTTCAGAGCATCACAAGAAATCAGAAATAATGAGCAATAATATTGGTCACTAAGCTAAATTATCGGCAGTGAGGTGAAGAAAAACTGACCGTTGATGGCTGCTACCCAAATCACCCAAGGAACAAGTCTCTCTTTTTCACATACTTGTTTCAATGACATAGATGTTTCACCAATTTACATGAACAGATTTCAAGCTAGGTATTCATTCTGTGTCGGTGACAGGAGGAAGAATCATGGGGCAGAATGCTTATTCTGAAAGAACAGAAAAACAAGACCGATACTTATTTCAGGGTTCTATATATTGCAAACTGGGTAGCAGGAATATTTAGGGTAAACTGAATATAAATATAAAATGTATAAGGAAAATATTATTCTTCATCTATATAAGAAATTGTAATCTTGTAAAATAACCAGGCAATTATAATCAGAATCTAGAAGTACTTTTAAATAACACCATCGAACACAATCCAAATGCTATTAATCAAAAACCAACTGGCACTGAACGTTTAACAAATACAAACTAAACCCCCCAGTTATTTCAATTTCAGAGTCATGCCAGAATCACACTGTGTCTGCCAAAAGCTTTAGGTCTTAGTCGCTCATACTTACAACCACAATGTCAGTCTTGAATTACGGAAGTCTCTAAAACCGTAATGATAGTGTTAATAGGTGTTCTGAGACATGGAGAATGTGGGAAATGCCTGACGCTTTCTGAGGATTTCTCTATTCAATTACCAGACCAGCAGGGGGCTGACAGTGGAGGCCTGTCTCTGCAAATAGCGTGACCCCTCCCTGAAAGAGGTTCAGTGCTGAACTCTGATTCTGTCCTAGTCACATTTACCGTTAAACTGCCACTCTTTTCGTTCGACTGGAGCCCTGAGAAACAAGGCTGTCAGGAATTCCAAATTCTCGCAGAGTAAGAAATCCTTTCCCCTTCCCAAGGAGCTAATATTATAGCAGAATATTGAAGCTAATTATCCATTCATCCATCCTAGAATAACTATCACCTCCCCAAGACATGAACTAGTGGCTTTCAATACTAGTCCTCAGCTCAGCAAGTAAAAGAGCAAACAAGTGTGTCTTGGGAAATATTTAGCTTTAATGCCTCCAGATTATGAGTGGCCCAGTCAGTAATCAAGTATGCAAATTCTGTCAGCTTTCATTACAAGACAATTTATTCTTTCGAACATGAAAAATTCCTCCTTCAATGTTCACTGTTTTTGTTAGCGACAGCACAAGACGGAATGGCAATCTGAGATTGAGCGCAACAATAAAACCAAGTGAATGACTGAATGAAATCCCATTGCAAATGTACACCAGAAACATGAACCGGGGCTACAGAATATAGCACCAAGGACAATGATGCAACCTTATATAGTGTTATCCGACGTCTGAAGCCAGTGGAAAAAATTCCATGGCTGTGATGTTTGTTTTCATGCTAATTCATCACCTAATTAGTCTCTGAATTCACAGCATGTTTGAACCTGTGAGGATGGCACGGTCAGGAAGCTATAATTAGAGCAGGATTCTACCTTTCATTATAAATTCATTATAAATCTATGGCTGTGATCACATATAATCAAATGGATCACAGAATGTGACCTACTAGGTCTCGAACGTTAAAATGTACTTTTTAATAAAGGTTATATTTAGCAGACCTCCTCACTACAAAGCCAGGGGTGTTGATCTCTGCTAAAAAACAACTGGCATGTTCTCCAAAGAAATAAAGGGATCACTGTTCAAAATTATGTTAATATATGATCCAGCAGGATAAATTCATTGTGTCACATTTTCATGTCTCATGTCTTGAAACCCAACTTTTTTCATAAACAGTTCCATTAGATTTTTATAAACAAAGATGTCGTGCAGCTCTCATTGTGGCATGTATGTTACAAAGCCTTGTCTACACAAAATGGGAAGCACAGGTAAAATGTGGTATATGTACAACTAAAAGCAAATCAGTGCTTCAATCCAAGCTGACATCGTTAAACATACACCATCGGAAAGCACTATGCATGTTCATAAATACCCACCCGTTTCCGGTAAGCTGACACTACATGTCACCAGCTTTGGTGATCCAAGCCAGCTCCTGTTCTCTCAGACGACAGCTGAGGTCTGAGGTGCTGAAGGCAGTGGCGGCTCCCAGGGCCGAGTTAGAAGTGTTTACTAATAACAGAAACGGTGCCCTTTCTTCCACTGGGAACCGTCATAAGTGGCATCCCTGGTACCTCAATGTTACGCCCCAAGTCTACATCTATTCTTACTGAAAAAGCAGGCAACCAGTTTGAAAGCACAATCTGACAAGTAAAAACTGGAATTATCTGCAAAGCAATCAAAATCGTCGTACGCTGTAGAGGAGTTTTGTTCACTTTGTGAACAGATCCCCATAACTCAGGAAAATAAGCAGGGTTTTATTTTTGAATGGAATCGGGTGGAGACAAGACCTTAGGGGAAAACCACACTAAAATCGCCAGACAGGAAAGAAAAAAAATACATTTGGAAAATTGGAAGAGAGGGAAAAAAACTGCAAAATGCATGTACTGTTTTGTTTTATTTTTACGACAGAGGAGTTAACAGTTGCCTGGTTTGGGGTACACAAAACACAGCAACATACTAAACACAGCAAAAACGGCACAGCGGGATGAAATTCATACAGACAATCACAGTAATCTAGCAACCTTCTTCCTGAGCTGCTGCTCAGTTCAGGAATAGCTATCAATCATGGCCAAAACCATACTCTGCATGCACACTGATTCTGTAACGCAATACTTGCAATTTCTACATTCCCTTCATCCATCAGCATTCACATGAGGAAGTCAGAAGTCCAAGGTGTCATTATTGTAGACACTGTCAACAGAGACACAATCCACTATTGCACTGAGTGACAGGGCTTATGGGAGTTAAGGCTCTCTAAGCTGACACTGGATCAGAAAATGCAGCAGCTGTGTGATTAGCAAAGTCAAGCTCGAGTTTCCTGTGCCAGTGAGAATCTTCAGCTTTTATCATTAGTTGCAATTCCCTCTCTCTCCAGAACCATGTTCCCTGTTTGGTTTGACCAGCATTCACAGGTTACAAGTATCCTTATGTTGAAATACATACATTTCTGAGAAGGAAATATTCTTACTGTAGGTTAAATTCTTAAAAAAAAAAACGGCACTGACAGGAACTGAAATGATGCTACAAAACCTTAAAATTCCACCATACATTATGGAAACCAAACCATACCAAACCAAACCCAAGCAGCATCTTAATTAAACTGGCAGATATGACTATGTCTGTTGGGGAAACAGGCATGTACACAGTTAAGTATAGCCTCTTTTCTGCTCACCAGTAACCTTATCAAAATAGACATAGACATTTAAAATGGTCATGCTCCACAAATGTGTGCTCTCTGGTTTTGGAAGAGACTCCTAACAACGTTGGGATTTTAAGGCGCCCAAAACCATTACTGCTTTCTAATTCCGAACCCACTTGTTAGTCTGGTGCTAAACAAAACTACTGCTTGAACTTAAAATCCCAAACATGATTTACTTGCATGCTAGAATGTTTTCCAGTTGTAAGTCTATTTCTGCTAATAGGCCGTTTCCCTGTTACTACAGAATCTTACTCTCTATTAATTAGGAATACAATATTGATTTGACAGGTGGTCACTCTTGGAACAGATAAATGCACGAGATATCCCTGCCAAAAACTTTCTGGTGACTGAAAGTTCAACATCTTCATATGACTGGATTTCAAACCCTCGCTAACAATGTAGCAACATCTGAAGGATTTCTGGCATAAAGAATCACTCTTGCCAACCAGAATCCCACTTGTCATGTTTTAGGGTGAATTTCTACATCTTTTACACCCAGTTGCCTGGATAGGTCTGGTAATGAAAAATTAATAAGTCAAAACAAGGCCTCTTAAACAAATGGGGAAACATTCTGTATGAAAAGGAATGTAAGTGCAGGTGCCTGAGAGGTACTAGATTTAGAAAGCAAACTTTTAAATTGATTAATACTCCTATTTTGCTCCTGTTTGGCAACAACAAAGAAAGTGGCCTAACATGTGGATTCCTTTACCACAAGGTTCCGTGGGACAATAAGGTTGTGTTCACACTAACAGCCACATAGTTCAATTCCGATTTTTTGCTCAGATCGGATTCGTCTATCTTGACGGTGCACATTCATAAGTACAAGTGACCTGTATCTGACTGTAATGTGAGCGTTTCGGTCCTCTGAAACGTCACGCATGCGCACACTGATAGGTTTTTACATGGGTAAAAAGCTGGTCGTAAAATTGGCACGTTATGCGGCCATGACCGCTGCGCTGATTCAAGTCTTTTGCCTCCTTAAACTTTACTTCAGGCTCTTTATTTTTCTTTCGCATTGTAGCCACGTTCGTTTGTGTCCGCGCTGTGTCATTTCTTTGGCAATTATTTCAAATACTACTCTATTACGATAGGTTCCTTCCAGTTTAAGTAAAACAGATTAATTTCCTCAAATATCCATTAAATCCCCAAATGATGTCAGCGCATGCATATAAGCAAAAAGCCACGTGAATTCTGATCTGAGCGTTCACATTCAGGTCGCATGGCTGTGAATCGGATACGTATCAGATTTAGTACCACATATGAAAGTGACACAAATCTTATTTGAAAAGATCAGATTTGCGTGTCCACACAGCCCTGAAAAGATCAGATCTGTGTCATATTAAGGCAAAAAAACCCAATCTGAGTCACTAAAGCATGGCAGTGTGAACGTAGCCTACAGTATGTAGAGCAATCTGACTCGGTCATGATTACCAGGCATGAAGTAGCCCTGTATTATTAAGACACAAGGAACTGATCTCAGTTACCAGGGAGGACATAAACAGGACAATTTATTTCTGAATAAAAGCTTCAAAATATTTTATAAAAAACACTGCTGGAGTTCATTAAATTAAGACGATGGAAAATTCTGTTCTTTGCACAAGGTAATAACAGAAGGACTCAGAAACTGAATAAACCTCTTGGGGATACTTCTCAGTGTCCCTAAATTTAAGATGATTAATTGATCTTATCTTTGTTAAATTGTGCATTATAGGCAGAGACAACCCCTTGAAAACAGACACAGAAAGGGCCAACCGATGATGTAATGGCAGAGTGAGTTTTCTTAATTGACCTGACTATCTTGCTGGGGACACATGGCAGGCTGACCCCAGCTGGTGTCGCCTGGCACGCAACCCGAGTTTTCACTCACGGCCCTAGAGATACTAGCTTTGTCCCGGCAATATGAGCTGGCAGGGCCAGTCGAAAGTGAGAACGCCCTCTCCACACTGGCTTCCTTAGTATGTGATGAAAATAGTGCGGTCATAAGCACAGGGTTTTTTGCGAGGATAGGGACTCGAAACACAGAGAGGGTGGAAGAGGGTGGAAGACTGGAGATCAGAGATTGAAAAGTACAGAGGAGGCTGAGTTATCTGGTGGCTTAGTGGCTGGGGCAATTCTAGGATTTTTTACAGTGGGGGGCATAAGAGGGACCATAATTCATACAGAGGGGCCAACTTAGTCATTAGCCAATGATGTGCTTCAAACCAGTGAGTGATGGGGTGGGGGCACTCTGGGAGCCAATCAGCTTTCAGAAAGCCAGAGTCCCTGTGGCCAGGTTTCTTCCTACAGTTCAAAGACATGTACCTTGGTCAAAATGCACCTCTGAATCGTGACTCAATGTCTGTATGCATGTGCCTTTTAGTAGCATTCCATCTCGGCTGTGATAAGTGGGTAGAAGCAGATGTCAACTACATTCAAACAAGCTCACAACTTCACACAGAACTAATAAAAAATCATTACATGACACTTCTACACTTATACATGTAAAATTAAAAACTTTGATGTAGGCTTGGGCAGTAACTAATTTCCTATACTTTCATATGATTCCGACATTACACTGTAGTATGAGGTATTTTGATGGTATTTTCAAAAGTAATGCTATTCTGGCATGAAATCTTGATGATAAAATCCATCTAGGGGAAAATACCTCGATATACCCAAAATACCACAGTATACTGTTTTGCTGCACAAGCCTGCTTCAGCATCATTGACCATGTTATTGATTATGTGGAATAGCCACAAATTGTTTTAATTTTTTTCTACATATCCGAATAATGAGCTAAAATTTTGTGTTTTTTGTTACAGGTAGAATTATTTTACAATGGTAAAGTGTGAAAATGCAGTACTGCTAAACATCCACCCACTTTCCATAAACCCTTGTCCTATTCAGTGTTGCAGAGGGTCCAGAACCTACAGGAACAAGGCAGGGAACAACACACAAATCACAGGGCACACACACACGTATACACCTACGGGCAATTTACAGTAGGTAACTCCAATTAGCTGCAGTGTGCTTTTTGGACATCACTCAACAAAATCATTAATATGGCAAATGTGCCAAATGAGAGTCCTGAACAAGAACAAGGAACTTTGTCTGATGCTGCAAGCTGAAGTTCAGGCCCTTGAAGGCATCCACAGCCCCCAGTTCAGTGCCAGATCAGTGGCCTGGCATCACTGGGAGTGGGTGAAATGGGGCATGTCAGGTGACTGGGCTGAAACATGTCGCCGACCTCCCTCCCAACCAGACGGAAGTCTTGGGGGGAGGAATCAAAAGCTGAATTCCACAAGAAAATGAAAATACCACAATCAGTCTATAGCTGCAGGTGATATTTCATCTCTCCGCTGGGAGCCTAGTGGTCTAATTGCTGAAGGGAAGTATGACTTGATGGTACCTTAATGCAACTCAAAGATATTTTTAAAAATACTACATTGTAAGGACGGCATTAAGGTGTTTTTCCATTCAATCAGAACGTGAAAGTGTTCCTCAAATTGTACCAATTTTAACATGAAAACAGCTGTTGCCAGCATATCTCACAGGGAATACACTTGGACACCATAATCAGCTTCCCAAATTTAAAGCTATAAGATTACATAGCAATAAGAAAGCTAGAGTGAATGCTCCTTGACTCTGACTCCTTGGTCTGACAAAATGATGTACCCACCCTCATGTCAGTGTGTCCTTTCTTTCAGAAGAACCCCCCCCCCCCCCTTAACAACTGAATGTTAAACATTGGCTGGCAGAAGGGTTAGTCCTATCTAAATTAAGCAAACAATAGGAGCCTTCACATTTAAATCCTTCGTCTTTTCTATGCAAAAAGAAAAGATCAAGTCAGGAAATAGTGAACAATCCTTAGATAAAAAGGTCAATTAGCAGCATTCAACCTCCTACCAGAAGAGTATGGCAAGTAATTTTAAAAAATTGTCTGCAACTTATCTAAGGTATGCAAGGACCTTATTCTTCAAAAATCTTTGTCAAATAATTATCTAAAACAATAGGAAACAACTCTTAACCTAAAAGTAGTTTTCCAGATTGGTGCTTTATATTGTAGGCAAAATTGTAGGCTTTATATTGTGAACATAGCATGCTGTAGAAAAACAAATCTGACACATACTATAATTTTTCTAGCTTGCACATTTATAGCATAATAATATTCTGCTATTTAAAACTACAATGTGCTCAGAATATTATAATGTCATTTGTACCATTATATCTATATATAATTCTTGTAACTTCAAACGACATCCAACTGTAAAAATATTAAAGGTGGCAACCATATTTTAAGCCAAAACGTTCTCAAAAATGGCTTGAGCTGCCAGACTGACAGTATCATTCCCAGGACCATCTGAGTCAGCACTGTCATGAAACATAGAAATCCAATATACCCCAGCTCACCTTCAGTTACAAGAGAGAAGTTGCCAAAACAGTGTGAATGGGAAATGACAGTAAGCTACAACCTGCAGAGGAATTTCTGAAAGGTCAGTGACACTCTGAGCAGCCCATGGTACAAAGGCAGATGGAGGAAGAAACATTTCACACTCTGCAGGAAAGCGGCGGCAAAGTCCATGCCGTTGAATACATTCAAAGTCTTTTTTGTATGAGCTTTTCCCCGTTCCCTCCATAACCAAGTTTCCAGGTCCAAAGAGCTGAAACAGCTGCACTGTTACTACAGTAGAATACAGTCCTTCACTCTCCCTGGAGTTTCTCTTGGCCCAGAATAAAATAAACAAGAAAGAAACATGGGCTTCATACTCCTCTGCTGTACAAGGCAGGTAAACACATGCAGTCGCTGCTCAGTTGTTCGGTTCCCTTACTCAAGGCCTCTGCACTTTGCAGTGAAGCAGTTAACTCTCTCCAAACCAGCCGGGTCAGGCCAGGCTGAGGATCATGTGGCCTTTTTTTATGTAAGTCTGGGAGATGTTGGCGAGAAACAAAGTGCATCGTGGGATATGTGGAGTGTTGATGAGACTTATGTAGGCTCCTAGGAACATGTAAAAAACTGTGCCACAACAAAGAGCAGAAATGTTAATAAATAAATAAACAAATATGGATCTCTAACTGTACTTTCTCAAAAAATGTTGACAGGTATCAATATGACATGTACTGCACAGTATGTACGAATGGTTACTCATTTGGCTGGGTTCGCTTTCTGATGATGAAGGATTCTCTTGAACTACAACGTCAATCTTCTGAACTGCTTTTTTAGGTCAGGGTCACAGTGGTATGAAACTTACACCCCAAGCGAGCTGCCAGTCCGCACAAACACAGCATGGACTCGGACACCTGGGAAGAGCATGCACACCTTGCACACACACAGCTATGGGTGGGATTTGATCCCACAACCCTAGAGGTGTGAGGCCACTATACCACCCTGTCTTCAACTTTCACCCACGTTTCACAAAGAATGACAAGCAGAACAAAGCAGATTTTCAAAGGGAGTATTTGGCTGCAGTATAAAAAGACACATGGCTAATAAGAACTGAAAGATCTGAAAGGAAGATGTCTGAAACCACTGCCTGTCTGAAAGATTACAACAGACGCTCGTTAGATTCCTTCCACTGTCTAGAAAGAGCAGCATTGTTCACACAAGGATTTGTTCATGTGCCACCAAGCCACCGTCACCAATCTGGAACTTACAGAATTCAGTTATTTCAAACTGTAACCTTAAAATGCAAGACTGCCCTCCTAATTAATCATGAAGAAGACAGACCCGAACACTCTGGAAGACAATTACTTTCATTCAGAATGTGGAATAGGATCAGGTTCTTTGCTTTAACAGTGCAAAATTCTTGGTCTTCACTCGCACCGGCAACAATTTCCATTTTCATTCCGAAGATTTAGAAACTGCTGTCACACACTGAGAAAAGGAATCAAGAAGCTGAACATTCACAAAACTGGCCATTATCCTTACGGTGGCTGGGGCGGGAGCTCTGCAAAAAAGCGGACCGTGTCAGCCATCAGCGTAGGTTGGGTCCTGCTCAGATAACTTTGTAAGACTCCTCACTTTCTATCTTTGACCTGAAGGCCCTACAGTGGATCATCTGACAATACTTAAGTTCAAAATTAGAGGGATGAGCCTAGCTATATGATACCTTGTAAATAGGTCATCACATATAAATGAATACCAAAACACCGTTTATTGTGCCTGTAAATAATGCTCTATACTATAATTATTTGGGGAATTATGAACAAACCTCCACATGTTGTACGGATTTCGTCTGGATACTCCATTTAAATTCCTGTGAATTTCGATAGAGAATGTGCCCTGATATGAACTAGCATCACAAAAAGAGTGCATACTTGCCTTGTGCGCTATTTCATTCTGGTTCCAAGCACCCCACTACTCTATCCAGCATAAACGGGTAGAAGACAGATGGAATTACGAGCGAATAAACGTTAAAATGGATTAAAGTAGCAAAAAAAGAAAGCAACTGCTAAAATGTACACAAATATCTCAAAACATCAACTGGTATGTTAGCTGCTCAAAAAACATCTGTTTTTAGAACAAAGGAACATACAGATCTTTGTGGACTTCACCAAATATTCTGACATCTGTGGAAATCCCAGTAAATCTATAGATGGGAATTGGACACGAGGGGGGCAAATACCCTGGGAAACTGGAGGACAGGGAGCCAGAGTGAAAAGCACAGGGGGAAAGTTACACCGCTCCAGGTAAACGATACGCCGGCTGTTTATTTATACAGGGTAAACATAAAAAAATAAAAAAAAACATTTCTATCAGCTTTAAACCAGTTCCATATTATAACTGTCCAACCTCACCCCTTTCAGAACAGTGAGTTGCATAGTTTTCAGTGAACATCCTGTTGATTTTGAAATTTTGTACAGGATGCTAGAATCCATCTGCATTTAGAGCAGGGGTGGGAAACCCGATCCATAGAGGGCCAGTGTGGGTTTTTGGGATGGCCTCTCAGTCAGCTAATAATGAAGCAGTGGTTCTCAACACCAGTGCTGGGTAACCCACTGTGATTGGCTGATTGAGAGGTCATCCCAAAAACCCGCACTCACACCGGCCCTCCATGGATCAGGTTCCCCACCCCTGATTCAGAGCAATTTGTGGGTTATTATAAAGGCTGTTTTTTAAGAAAATCAAACACATGGCACCTGCCATTCCATTTTCAGTAAACGCTTATCCTTTCCAGGGCCACTGGGGGTCCGGAGCCTATAGCGGAAGCTGTGGGTCCAAGCCAAGGAACAACCCAGGATGAGGCACCAACCCATCGCAAGGCACATTCACGCACGATTCACTCACACACGCACACCTACGGGCAATTTGGTAAACATCAGATCCATATAAGCCTGAATTACATAAACCATAAATGACAGAAACCTAAATGATTATTGTCAGAAAGCTAGTCTCTTGAATGAATGAGGGTACAGGATAGAAGACCATTCACTGAATAATCTGGTAAAAATCAAGAATGAGTAGAACCATACAATCTAATACTAATTAATGAATTACACACAGAATCTAAATTTTACCAAATTGCACCTAAAAGAAGCTCATTCCACTTTATAAAAAATTGTAAATTCTATTTCAGCAAGAAATGTTCATGTTTGACCAGATAAGTTAGGAGCAATACCACTATTGTTTTGAGGACTTTATATTCATACAAGCTGAGACAAGTGACGTAACACCGGGAATATCTGCCCTTGCTTCTATCAGGCTTAGTTTAACTAACATATCACACCTTTAACAAATGTATGTGTTTCACTAGTAAGAACACAGACCTATGCAAGGTGACATACATGCAAGTCATATACTGCCCTTGAATGACGGAGTTTACTGTAGCACGGCTTTTTAAAATATACAAAACAATACACTAATACACTTTAAAGATGAGACACAAGCTAGATTATTTTTCCATATTAAAGATCGTAAACAGTGCTTTCTCGTAAACAGTCTCTGTCACCACACACACCCAAGCCTGCTGGATTCAATGTCTCCCTTGTGAGTTTGAATGATCTCCTCATGTCACACTGTTATACTCTATGTTTTCCTGTCCCTTCCTGCAGTTGTAAGGCACGTTAAGTGGGCCAGTGTGTCTGAGTTGCCATAATATGTACGTGTGGATTAGGTTTATATTACATTGTGGGGACCAAATGTCCCCCACAATGTAATAAAAACCTGTTTTTTTCAGGTCCCCACAAAGACCTGTGAATGCAATCAAAAAAGTATAAATGCCAAAAGTCTTGTATATTGTTTGGTTACTTTGTTAAGTGGTTAAGGTTAGGGCTGAGTAGGGGTTAAGCTCATTATAGTGAAATTAGGATTTTCCCCATAGAAATGAATTGAGAGTCCCCACAAAGATATAATTACAAACCCTGTACTGGGTTAGCTTCTGGAAGGAGGATGGATGGATATTATAGTAATTACAACCTACTTACAATATTCATTTTGCTGGTTTTAGTAGCAATATTCCAAAGTAGCTATAGAAATAACTTTCAAATGAAAATAAATTTGATAGCATATGAAAATGGCAGCTGATATTCAGGACCACAGTTAATTATAGTGCCATCTTTGTGAGAAAATGCCTTCACAGGTTTCAAAACGATTGTGAACTGGCACAGTGTAAAAGGCTGGAATTCACACTTCATGCAAAAACACATTATTAGCAGTAGTTGTGTAACGGATCACGCACGTGTGGCGGCGCTGAAACGAGTCTTAAACTGTGGATGCAAGAACACAAAAAACTTAACGAGAGAATTCAACTGTCCCTCACAAAAACTGCAGTTTTAGTGGCTAAATTTCGTTTTCTACGCCTTTCCAGACAGGAGGAGGTTTGTTTGGCTATGCCTAGAAAGCAACGTTACCACCAGTGTGGAGACTGTCAGAGTTTTACCAAGGACAAAAATTCCATCTCCAGCTGCCTGCCCATCTCATCCATTTCTGTTGCAAAAATTACAGTGTATTGTCTAAGTGAATAGGGTATAGGTTAATTAGTGAGCACGCACCGTCTTCTCATAATGCGTCCATGCCTCCGGGTATAGCCCATTCAAATGTCATGTAGCCTAACTTTTTATACAATTTAGACA
>JABFEB020000104.1:20903837-20925402 GCA_019775895.2 Stomatorhinus ivindoensis | reverse complement strand
GTGTGTGTGTGTGTGTGTGTATATATATATCACGATAAAAGTTCTTGCTTGCTGTTGTTCAGCTAAATACTACTTTCTTTTCCGGAGGCAGCATCCCATAACTTCCTAATGTCAGGTTCAGGTTCCTGATAATTAATGGCACAGGAAACTGGTAATGGCAGCCTTTTCTATTTATGAACCAGCTGCAACACGAATATTGTACCCGGTTGTCACAAATTATGATTCAATTCCTCCTGCTCTTAAGGCCCAAGTTACCGCTGTCAGATTGCATGCTGCAGACTAAAACACGTATATTATGGTGTGAGACCATTACCAATACTGTGCCAATCAGTGGAATCTACAAGGGGTATGTTTGACGCCAAAAGATGAGTAAAAGTCACTGTCAGCATAAGAGAAACCAGACCACATATCTCAATGGAAAATTAAAATAAAGGGTGAACACTGGGAAGAGCAACAGAACGGACATGTCCTGTAACCTGCATAGGACAACCTGAGGGAGCTGTGCTCCAGGGGAAGCTACTGTTACTTTTTTAACAGGAAAACTGCAGAGTTTGTTTCCCTTATGAGCTGATGAATCAGCCTGGTTATGGGTCATCTAAAAAAAATGCAAGGCGGAATTGCACTCTGCCATCCATAAACACAAGCCAGCACGTATGGTTACTTGCCGTTGCGATGGTTTAGTGACTCAAACTGCTTAGGAAGCCTCTGTAATCCACAAGCGGAGGAAAGTGGAACTCCCCAGTGGTGCACGCACTCAAAATCATCAGTACTCGACACCAGGCATCGTCGACCTGTCTGTACACGGACAAACGTGTCTGTGTCCACAGCAAAATGTTTTGATAGAGAAAAGAAAAAAAAAATGTGGGCTTTGTTTTTAGATACCATGTCTGTGGTGAAAATTGAATTTTGACCAATCAGAATTCACCATGGTGTTGGCCATTGTCAAACCCACAGAGTACGTTTTCAATAAACTGCCCGCAACTGAAATTAAGGGACAGTGATATCGCTCAAACATAAACCAATCCGCTCTGACTTTCCTCAGTTCCACACGTCTTCGGATACGGCCCAATGGGAGATGGGGGGCTCTCTTTTCTGTTGACATGAAAACCACCCCGCAGCGGGTTTATCTGGACCTCAGTTGTGACTCTTACCAGCGGAGAGACCTGAAGCGCGGAACCAGTGCTGACAACATGCAGGACATGATGGCCGATGGAGACCCCCACTAGATATGTTGGTCATCCCTCCTGCTTACCCTCATCCATCAAGCTAACTGTACCCACCACAAAGGCTTGAATTAAATAAATTCACCCAGTTATTCATCCAAGGAATACAACACGACTTGTGTTGGTTATTTTTGCCACTAATATTTGCTCTGTTTGAAATTAAAGTAGCAGGTTGAAAAACACGTCCTACAGAAGCTTGATGAGAAGAAAAAAATTCATTAACTGAAGCCACCTCTTCTATTGGTAATGCCCCTTTTGCAACAAGGCACAATTACCCCGGGGCAATGAAATTCCTTTCGCTTCCCTGCTTCACTGAGAGTCAGCAGGTTAATAACAACCTGAAAGAATTTGCATCTTATTGGGGTTCTGCCCTGTGAAATAGTCCCTTTTCATTTGTGACATGCTGAGGCTTGCAACCAAACACGACTCAGATTAAAGGAAAAAAGGAAGGAAAAAACCACGGAGATCTGAAGACTAAACCTGCGCTTTGGTGTCACTGGTATAGGTGGTGCAAGACAGTGAGGGGTGACTGATCTAAGCACATGTGAATGACCAGAACATGATTGGCACAGCCACACCGGCTGAAACAAAACAAAAGACACAAAGTGACTCACGGCCGGCCGCTTTTCTAACATCCCCTGCAACGAGTCACGTGACGCATTCCTCCATGCGTGTAGCCCAAACTCAGCACTGGATGTCCTCTTCATGCCACAACACAGCGTGGCATAGCGGGCTGGAGCTGAACTGGAAACTCGCGAAACGCAGACATCAAGTCATATGTACGACTGAAGTGCCAAAACGCGGTTCGATACCGTGGGCTGTCGATGGACAGAAGGAATTTGTGCAGGTCAATGCTTTTCAAAGAGACAGTATGTTCTTGGAATTAACAGAACACCATCATCTCCACAACAATGCAAGATGAAGAAAAGACTTCAAGGGAGTACAAATCACCAGTTTTAACTACCACAATATGTCATTTAAGGAAACCCCACAAAACTATAGGCTGGATAACAAGAGAGCATTAAAATTTAGCATTTCAATACATCTAAAACTGCTAGCACCTAGAATCAGCCAGGCAACAATGAAATTACTAACTTCCTCTCATGACCTAAAATGACCTTTCATGACCTTATTTGGCCAACCAAATCTTAGCTGAAACAAAAATACAAAGGCAAAAAGAATAAAGAACTGGAAAAAAATATATTGTAAAATTCTTTGACAAAAGAGCTGTCCTGTTTTTCATTGATAGTCCTGCCCTACAGACTTTGGTAACTTTAAAGAATGTCAGTGGTCTTCTCCTTCAAAGGAGAATCCCATTATTTGGCACAACTGAAAGGATGAAAAAAACATTTATTAAAGAAATACAACACTATTATTAAAAGCAGAACTATCACGAAAGTGTTCATATATAGTGTTCACAGAAAGTGTTGGGACACATTATAAATTATGTAAAAATGTCGCAATGTATTGGTTTCACAACAAAATTCCATTGACAAGTCATTCAATAACGTTTAACATATTTGCACATATCTTCTGCAGAGACATTCTCTTTTTATTAAGTGTAACAACTTTGTTGACTGACTCATTCAGTTCTGCCCATGCTGTTTTGCTATTAAATGCACCAGACACTGGCTCCCAAAGGGATACTAAACACAAATGTTCGGTGTTTTATGTTATTGCAAAGGTGTTACTAATTAAAAAGCACCCAGTGATCCTGGTCAATTAACTTTTTAGAGAAGAGCTCTTTTACAACTATAATATGGGTTTCAATTGATTACTACTTGAAATGAATGTTTCTAATGTAATATATATTTTTGTAAAAAAATTATAAAGTAATGATTTTTCTTATAAAACCAATAAATCTGAAATATTTTCACTGAACTAAGCAAGCATCTCAAGACTTTCTGTGTTAGTTTCTTGCCTACTGGCAGCTAGAAGAGCAGAGCTGCTTTCAACATCCAAAGCAACACAGAAAGAGTTTCGGAGAGTCACTCCAACTGTTAAATCACACTGCATGGAGAGCAAATATGTTACATGTACTTAGAGACTGAAAACTGATTGCTAGCGTTTTACACTGCACACAAAGTGACGTGCTGAACTGAGCCTCATCTGGGAACGGGACAGTGTCCCCCCTCCCCACCCGAATGTGAGAATGCCACCCTTTCTGAAGAGTGACGGGGAAGCATTGTGTGACAGTCTGGGTGGGCAACCCGCACATACAGTCATGCGACCCCCCCCTCCCATCTGCACACAACAAGTAAATGCTCGCCTCAGGTCCGTACACGCGGGCCGCCACAGCTGGGAAGCAGCTGTGTTTGGACCGTCTCACCCCCGCCGAATCACTGCAGATGAAAGCCCAGCTTAAGCACAGCGCGCCCTGGCAGATTAAACAGCGGGCCCGCAGCAGTGCGGGAAGGCATGTGCGGACTGATCGCAGTGGAGTGGAAACACACAAAACAAACTGAGAACTCCGGCGCCGTGCCGTACTCTTCCGATCCCGGCCACCTTCGCCGATCCAGGAAATGGGGAAAAACAAACAAGCGAAATCTTCTGCAGGCTGTTGCAACAGCGTCTCTCCAGATACAAACAGACGGAGACTGATAATTATTTGAATGATGTAGGGAATTTGCAGCAGTTGTGTACTTAATGGGTATTAAATTAGAACTTACACAAGTCAAGACAAGTGGAATCTATTATGGTACCGCCCATAAAAAATTCCTAAGCAACCTCACGGGGCTCACCCCCCCCCCCCCCCCAGCTGATCATACAGTATTTGTTTAAAGAAGGGTGAGAGGGCCAGAGAATATTATGCTTTTGGAAAAGTAGTAAAATCGAATGCCAGCATTACTTTTGCCCAGCAGCCTGGTAAATGTTATCTGATTGAAGGTGGCACCCTGTCATGCACGGCCGACCAAATGAAATCACAGACAGGGCCTGCAGAAATTCAATCGCCGCTAACCTGAAATGACAGAAACATCTGCTGTGGGACAATCAGCGTGGAGGCATCCCTGAGCACGGTGACCCGTGCGGGGTGGTAAATAAGTGGCTGTATCCACACACTGAACATGCTGACGCGTTTGAGCGAGGGCCAAGGTACCTGAGCTTTGGGGGGGGGGGAGGGATTTCACCCCTGCAATGTTTATCAGGCCCAGGCTTCCCCTAGATTAGGTGTGTATCCCGGGGCTGCCGTTTGTTAGCTATTCGAATTGCATTAGCCCCCGCCCCCCCGTTTGCCTTCATTCCTTCTGCTTCTGG
This sequence comes from Stomatorhinus ivindoensis, assembly GCA_019775895.2. Classification (NCBI taxonomy): domain Eukaryota; kingdom Metazoa; phylum Chordata; class Actinopteri; order Osteoglossiformes; family Mormyridae; genus Stomatorhinus; species Stomatorhinus ivindoensis. The sequence goes on along the minus strand of JABFEB020000104.1, from coordinate 20,920,924 downwards.
GGGCCTCATTTGACTCATTGTGTGACTCTGCCACCAGGTTACAAATTAGCTAAATGTGACTCGCCAAGGAAGCCTGTGCAAATACGGAGAAGGATATATATAAAAAAAACCCACCAATCAGGCTCGTGTCTTTATTTGTGGCAGTAACCTTTGATTATAGGCTAGTCAATACACAGCTCAGCCACAAAGCACACAGAATCTAAGCATTATGTTTTTTTCCCCACAAGTAAATCCATAATTTGTGGTACAGAGTGTGCGCTGGTGTTAGCCAGAGCGAAGTGGCTGCGACGTCCTCAGAAATCAAACAGGCTTCAGCTCCTCATTTTAGTACCAGCTAATCCTCAGGCATCTGGCCTCAACGTTTCCATGGCCACAAAAGCTGAGCCCCATCCTCCGGGAACGACACACAACAGAGCAGGGGACAACTGCACTCTTGACAGTGGGGGTGGAGCCCAGAAAGGGCCGTTAAGTCATACCACGTGCGGGGTGAACTGAAGTTGAGCTCAGAACATGATCTCATCGCTTATTTTATATACTGCCCTCTAAAGCGTTCGGGGGTCTGGGGCTCTATATCGAGGTGCCTTGGGAGCATGTAGGAGCCATGGCTGAGGTCATATGGCTCAGACTCCACCGCGCTGAGACGCCGACGTGCTGCGACAATGACACAAGCTCCACGAGGCCGTTGCAATCCAGGCCGGCCTATGTCATCTCTCCACTTACTGCCACCAGTTCCTTGGGTCAGGGACGGGGGGAGGGGGGGTGAATACGTGGAGTGAATGCGACCTGCCATACACTAGTGAAATCAAATAAGGGGCTCATTAAATCGGGCTATTCACAGGGATGTGGTTCAACGAAAGGGTGCTACAAGTGTAGCCATCAGACAAACATAATAACAGAGGCTCGATCTCATCTCCATGGTGCTAACTAGTTCACCTTGATAATGTTCTAGCTGCTAAGAAAACAGATATCAATACAATGCAAGTGCATGACTATTATACTCAAATAACCAATAATCAATTCCTTGCATGCTGTGGTTACTTCGTGAGAGGGTTTAACGTGCAACTTCATAAGCGTGGATGTGGATATTTTTGCTATGGGACACTGTTTGAGCAGACTGGAAAATAAGAAAGAAAATTAATAGTCATAACCTTAATGCATGTCTTGATAAGGCTACTAACAGAACAATTAAGAGGTAATTAGTAAGCTTGCACAGCGGTGAATGACAGCTGGCTGGGTCACTCAGACACATGTTTTTTTTTGCAGCATTGTCTGAGATTTTTGTTGGATAATTCCATCATGTTACTGATCTGACATTTTTATAGGACAACAGGCATAGCATTGGATTCTTGTGCTTAACTTAATTAAGAACAAACCAGCACATTACACTGCCAATTCAAAATGGCAAAACAGATGCTCTAGCATCTAGATAACTCAGTTATGTTCCTATTGTGCTCCCCAACTACTGAAGCAGAAATAAAACAGAAGCAGTAAAACAGTGTTGCAATTGTAAGCAAAAATAAAATTACTTCAGCGCTAATATCAGTAAAAAAGTTGACAGTTTTTTTTCATGAGAGGATATTGTGAGTAACCGGTAAGAAATATGGTAATTAAGTAAAATATTAGCAACTGGTTTGACAATGTGAGTAGTCGGCGGTGGGCAAACCGCAGCTCATCAGAAGCTTAATCATTGACAATTACTTCATCATGATCATGTGACAATCTTCCTTCTATCTTAAGAGTTCTCCAGTTCTTTACCGGCAGAGTACAAGAATATACCAAAGCGTACGTCTGCATGGCTCGATGCCAAACACGTCCTTTAAACGCCGATAATCGAAATCTGCAGCGGCTTATGTTCTTTTAACACTCAAAATACGTGCTAGTTAAATCGCGGTGTCTGTGAAGTAAATGCATCATTTATTACTAGAAAAGCCCTCACTATCAACAGGACTGAACAACGTCCCTCCCCCTCATATCATTGAATATATTGTCGCAAAACGTGTCCTTTGCATAGACAAAATCCACAGAACACGTCGTGCTTTTCAAGGCTGATTAGAAGCCTAGTTCAAGTTTTACTGCAACTTTGCCAGTACAATTTTAGAGGAAGAGACAGTCTCATTGATTAGACTGAACAAATGTCTTTAGAAATAACAAAAATTAAACAGTCGTTATAAACGTGGTAATTAAATATGAGGAATTCATCTGTTGGATATTTAATTCGCCATTTACTCCCGATCTCCCCCCGCCAACCTGTGCAGTATAAGCGGTTAGAGTATGGATGAATATGGATGAATTTCCAGTTTTTCTAACAGAATCAATAAACAAAAAAATGACACGATCTATGAACTGGAATTACAGTTTATTTTAACATTAAGGCTACTACATAACAAAACTAACGTGATCTCAACAATATCAGTTATTGCTTTATAGTTTCAGTTTAATAATATTTTCATATATCTATCACATGCCTGTATTCTATAAAAACTTTCAAATAATAGCAATATACATAATATACATATCGAAATAAACCTTTTACGCTTAAGTATAACAAAATTGCTTGTCTGCTTTTCCGCAACTCAAGGGAACAAATGTTTCGAATCTTAAGTATTGCGCTAAATGCCGAGGTTGCGTCGCACCGTAAGACTTTAACCCGGCTAAGGTAATAAATCAAAGCCGCAGTTACGTTAACTCGCCGTTTCAGTATTAGTGTTCACAGCTGAGCCATGCATCCTTCGGGTTTCTATGCGAGACTGGATGGATGGACACTGAAATAAAATTAAATTAAAAGGCATCGAGTCGCCAGCGAGACAAACTATGAATAGCCTGTTCCTAGGGATAAAATTAGCTCAAGTCAGACCCACAGTCACGCATTAACCATTTTCCCCTCGTTAAAAAGCAGCACAACATGTTTCATTTGCATGATAAACGACTGACAGTCGGTGCAGAATACATGTTTTCCTGTAATAGACTGTAAAAATATTGGTAATAAAGACTAGTAACCGAAAGGCTTGGCTCTATCACCACTATTGGGCACATGAAAAAGTTAATGAACAGTTCATGTTTTTCCAAATGCAGCAAACTCATGTGGATAGTTCGCCCAGCGAAGCCCGCATGTGATATAATAGCATATAAACTCAGCAGGCAGCAGTGAAAAGGGAGAAACAGCACCGTCCATCTCGAATCTGGTTATGGGATAGGATAAGAAATGGATTAACATTCACTTACATCAAGGAGAAGTATTAATGCAACTAATACGGCGGCACCTCCGGACTTCCTATGCAAAGTTCCCATTTTCCTCTTCTACCCAGATCAGGCTTCATACGCCGGGAACTGAAAAAAACGAATTCCTTCACTCCTGACAAAAGTTATTTCGTTACTTTTTCCACGCTTTCCTTTTAACAGCAGTCCGCCGTCGTTCCTTGTCCCACGCACAGCGGGGACGCTCATCCAAAACTTACGGGTTCCCTTTAGTTTCTGTTAAAATGCGTACAAAAAGTATTGAGATTAAAGAACGGAGTATGTCAGAGAGAAGTCCTTACTCCAGGTCCCGCTTTCTTCTCTCCGAAACTCAACCTGCATTACCAGGGAGAGTCGCTAAAACTCCGATCTGAGTGGGGATATGAGGGGCATGGCCGAGGTAAAAAGCGGAGTGGAATCCCTATTATCAGGCGCGGCTGAGATAAAGGCGACGAGACGTCACTCAGCCCGCTATTGGGTTCCGCTATAGGATTAAAATGGTAACAGCCATAGATAGTGACTTCAGCGTTATCTTTAAGGGGCCCCGAGTAGGCCTATGTAAACCCTAAGTTATTACAAGACGGATTCATCTATAAATGAAATTCTAATAATAGCTGGTACAAAATTCACGGCTTACTTAGCTCTGAAAAGTACAAATGTGGGCTTTCGATTTGAGAAAAAATATATACATAAATATTGAAGAATGAAACTATTTTCTTGTAGCTTATTTCACCATAGGTAGACCTACTTGTGTGATGTTCTTTACAACATTTCCAGAGGTTTTCATGACACGTAATTGTACTCAGTAAAATTAAACTTGGGAAGAGTCTTGGGGTTTCTTTTATTTTAAAAGTGATTTTTAATGAAATTTAGATACACACCTGTTGATAACATCCCGGAACTGAATATTATACCAAAAGCTAATTTAATATTGGCGGAGATAATTCGAGGTAGTCCGTATTTAGCACAGTAAATGAGATAAAAATTCGTACGCGATGTGCGCCTGGGGTCGCAGTAATCAGGGGTTGCAGCAAGTCAGACTGAAAGGCGAAAGGAGACACAGGCGCCCCCTACCGTCACACGTTTAAAACGTTTAAAAAAAGAAACATACGATGTTTAAATTAAGTTAAATGTCTGTTTATTTTAAGACTTTCTAGGGAAGAGACTTTTTTTAGTGCTGAACTGTTTGTACCGTCTGTGACAGCATCATTCGAACTTTGAAGCGTGCCTCTAATGAAGGAGATTTTAAATTTCTTCTGAAAACACGTCAGAAAATCACTTGTAATACGTCGTACAATTAACTTGCTTGTAAAAAGTCAGTAGGCTAACACAGTTTCATTTACTAACTAAAAAGGAGCCACACGTATAAATAAAACGAGGCCTCACTGAGGCCGCGTGGAGTTTATGATAGATTAAAGTAACAGAAGGGTAAACGACTATAAAGACAATAAAAACGAAAGTTATTGCCTATACTGTAAAAGCATCCAATGCACACAAAACATTTAGGAAGAGCCAACAGAGAGATCTTTTTTGTAGCGCTGCATGGGCTTCTTCCAAGTCATAATTTTGAAATTGGTCCCATGTGGATTACATCTTCAATGATCTGCTGTATCGTCTTAACATACCATTAGGTTTAATAATATGACACACTGGGTATATAAAAAAATGTATATTTGTAGTTAGATTAAAATAGGACACGGACACTTTGTAATATGTGCATCCGGAAATAGCCGTGTGAACAGCTTTCTTTATTTTAACTGTGCTGAGAATCAAATCTCATTCTCATTCTCCGGTTTCAAGCAATGAATAAATCCATCAAGGTCCCAGAAGAAATTCAAGGAAACTCGTGCGTTTGGATTTGGAATGAGCGGCCATCCTACGCGTCTCTTTGAATTGCACCACTCTGCCTGATCTTTGGCGATAGAGAAAGGCTGAACCTGCCTGAATGAAACCAGAATGAAACCAGAGCACCAGGAGTCTTCAGGAGACCGAAAGCAGCTGCAAAGTCAATTTAATAAGCATTTTTGCTCGGGATAATCTCCAGTCCAGACTGATGCAGTCCCTTTCTCACCGCTGTGCTAACTGCAAACCAGCATTCATTGCACGTCTGTCAGTAAATGCCCCAGGCTGCAGTTCATGACCCCAGCTGGGGTAAAAGTCACAGCTCCACTAAAATGGATCCTGGCACATTGCTGAGCACCAGGAACCTCGCTTGAAGTCAGCAATGAGGGTATGACGGTGTTAGCTGCAGGGCCGTCTACTGCTTGCTTTTTGAGTAATGTACCCACATTCTAACAAATCACCTATATTTAAATTTCTGCCGTCAGAGCTGTCATCCAATCACTGTGTGTCACTGCTCAATCCAGCACTTTTGGCTGTCATGTGACTTGGCATGACTATCTAAGGTCTCCCTTGTGGGAGCACAATTTTTCTTCTATTCAACTTTTCTTTTTTCCCCCTCCTTTTATTGTTCCGCCATACTTAAATTCACCAGGGACATTCAGTAGCTAAATTTGCATCTTTATATCCTAACATCTTTTTGTATAACCTAGCACATTTTCTTCTTTTCCATCTGCCTCTCCCTGAGGGACGTCGAGCCCTAAGCTAGCAAATCCAGGGTTGATCTAATGTAGTGACAGAGTCGTCCGCAGCGGCCCACTCTCAGCCAACAGACGCATAGATCCCGTTTTATATCATAAAGGCATTATTATATATTGTATAGTTTTTCTGTCAGGGTCAGTGCCCATCGGACCATGCCCTTTATGTCATTTACCAGTTTGGCCAGCAGGTGTTGCTGGTCTTTCCACCTTCCCCCCCTCTCTCTCATAGCCCCTCAGTCCTAGTGTGTTCCCCTAGTTCCCCAGTTTGCCACATTGCTCACTGGGTAGGGCCTGTGGCTCTGAAGCTGTAACCTTCAGCTTATGGGCTTGAGGCTGGCCAGAGACTCACCTATTTTGATTGTTTATTGGTTTTCTGTTTTTCCCTGCTGTTTGCGAATAGCTATATTTGCTTCCCTGTTTTGGTTTGTCCTGCTTGTGTCCTGTTTGATTTTGGATTTTCCTCTTAGTCTTTCCTAGTCTAGTCAGCCCTCTGTATTAATGTTTCCCAGTTTTGGTGATTGTTACAGTTCCCTAAGTTTATGCTTGTTTAGTGTAAGTCACTCCACTCGTCACCTTTCTTGTACCATATCCTGTTGTGACAGAATGACTCAAAGAGGTGACTCCCAGGCGTCATGACGTCCCATTTACTGGAGTTTGTGTTCTTTGCACCTGTGACCAGATCAGAGCACCTATCCTTCGGATCTGTTTTTGCCCCTGACCAGCCCAGACACTTGCTCCCCAGAACATCTGGTATTGGGCAGGCTGTGCCCATAAGTGTTCAAGGTCCATCGATGACACTGTCCTTAGATCCCCAAGGTCCTGTGTAAAGGAAGAGACAAAGGGTAGCATCAGAGAGGCACTGTCTCTGTCATCTTCTACCAGTGGGTCTTGGGTTGCAGGGCCATTTTAAAGGGTCATGGAGCGTGCAGTTAAAAAATAATATATATTTTATTTTGAGTTTTGATGACTGCTGATGCCATCAGCTAGCCATTACCCTGGCTATGTCAATTAGAACTGAAAATGTCTACCATCGCCTCAGACAATAAGAGTCTTATCAGGAGCAAAAAGCACCCCTAACCTTCTCAGTAGTTTCAATCAGCTCCAAATATCCATTACCCTTAAAGTTTAGTATTACTGAGCTTGGACTGTGGTTAGTAGCTTAACTTATCATAGTGTATTGTTCATTTATTTCATCTTGTGTTTACTGTAAAGACACATTCAGTAGGCCTTGTGATCAGTGATAAAGAAGTGGTGAAATCAGAACCATTGTTCATTTTCTGTGTTTTATTTTGTGTTTTAACAGTAGATGAAGACATTGTTTTTGTGCTATGTACTATTTACCATTACTGCACTATTTTTTTTTATTAATTTGGGTAGTGACTTTATGACCAAGGTAAAATGTAGGTCCTGAGGTTACACTTGTTGAGAACTATTGCTGTATATAATTGCATTTGTGTTTGCATCTCTCTCAGATGTGTTGGTGCCAGTGTTTGAAGTGGGGAAAAAACAGATGCCAGTACTCCCCTTCTAATTCAGTAGCATGTGCCAGTACAGTCATGGTATTCACTAGCAGGTACTGGTACTTCCCTTGGTATTCACTAGCAGTTGCTGGTACCCCCTTGTTATTCAGTAACAGGTGCCAGAACTCCCCTTGTTATTCAGTAGCAGGTGCCAGAACTCCCCTTGTTATTCAGTAGCAGGTGCCAGAATTCCCCTTGTTATTCAGTAGCAGGTGCAAGTACTCTCCTTGGTATTCAGTAGCAGGTGCCAGTACTCTCCTTGGTATTCAGTAGCAGGTGCCAGTACTCTCCTTGGTGTTCAGAAGCAGGTGCCAGTACTCTCCTTGGTGTTCAGTAGCAGGTGCCAGTACTCTCCTTGGTATTCAGCAGCATGTACTGCCCAGCAGATATGGAGAGGTGCCCGCATTCTGAAGTGAAACTATGAGGTGCTGGTACCGTGTTCTGGTGATTATTGGCCCACTTCAAACGGTGGTTGGCAGCCCATCCCAAGTTACTCCCTGTCTTGCACCCATAGCTCATGGGATAAGCTCAAGACCTCTACGACACTGCATAGGAGAAGCAGGTATAGAAGATATATGGATGAACTTGTATATCTACGTCAGTAGTCACCAAATCTGGTCCCCACAATGTAATATAAACCTAATCCACACACACACACACACAATCACAAACCATTTGGCAAATTTTTTTAGACAAGGGGCCAGTTGCTTCTCATCCTCTAACAAAACCAACCAACAGAGTCACTGAATCATAATTTGCATGTTTAACTATTTATTGCCATAATGAATGAATGAATTCCTTTGTCATTGAACAAGGTACAACGAAATTGGAAGATTATCCTTGTCGGCGCAGGAAAGAAAATAAGGATACAAAAAAATAAGACAGAAGATGTGAAAAAAATAAGAATATAAATTAAACAGAATATGAACAACAAACAAAATATAAGTAAATCGAATATAAAATTTAATATGGAAGGAGTTCGTATTGTAAATAAATAGAAAAAAATGACAGAAGTAGGTATTTGAATAAAATAAGTGTCACGTTATAGGTATTGCACTCAGTTCAGTTTCATAATAAATCTGAAAAAAACTGCAGCATAATTAAGAAAATGTTACACAGGCTAATAAGCCTCATGAACCAGTCAGTCACCGTACTCCCTGTGACCCAAATGCCACCAAACTAAAGAAGCTGCAATACTTAACACACTGCAGCGATTGGGAAGCCATTTCTATGTGAAAGCACTGGCTAGTGCTTCTGCACTTTGCGAAATGATTATTTGGTCTAGATATAGTTTAATTTTACCCTCTCAGTGATAATACAGGAATGTGTCAATTCAAGCATTAGCTACTGCACTGATAACAAAAGCACTCCCACTTTTAGAAAAGCACAGTGTTTTTGGAAACTTCCCTTATGAGAGACGAGACTCGCATTTGGCAGAGGGGCATTGTAATATTTTTACGTGCCAATACATGACAACATGCCTACATTCGTAAATACATAACCTGGGCATGCCAGATAAGGCAAGAAATAAATGAAAACGTAAACAAAGATTTTTATGTAGTTTCCCAAGACAAGCAACAGGAAATATGCTATTTATCTTAAAAATTTTAGAAAAATATTACCTTAGTCGTTGCAAGGGAATCTGTAAGGGACGTCGGGTCACGGGCAAGGTGACTTCAAAGTTTAGAGGACTTTTGGAACTTAACCAGCTTAAAGATGTTGATAAGAAACCACTTTATCTCCACAACCTGTTGGAGGGCATCCAAGACAGGGAGGAAGTTCCCTCTATCTGATTCTTAAAACCTAATACAGTAGCAACCCAACGCAGTCTATTGTCTAGTTCTGGCTCGGGCAAAAGAGAAGCGTCAGTCTCTGCAGAAGGGCGGTAACTTATGATGTTTTCACTTTAGTTTGATGGTTCGATGAGAAAATCCTTTTAGGGAGAAATGTTCTGAAGTTTGCAATAAAAAATAGAATTTTATTAGTACATATTTTTGCTTGTCATGTTGACCTAGTTCTGAAGTTGCTATGGTGACACTGAAATTGCTGTTTTCTCATGACAACTGTGCTACTCTTTAACGGCTAATGGCCAGATCCCTTCGGTGTTGACACTGGGTGGTGTTCCAGTTAAACCCACCTCTCTTCAGCTTCCTAATGTGTGTGTATGTGTGTCCAGTTGTTTCCATAACTGAGACAAATCATGTCGTCCTTGGAAGGAGTTCAGAAGGCAGCTGCTTCCAATTAGGGTGTTTTGTGAGTTTTATCCCTGGCCTCTCAATCAGCCCTCCCCTCGTCTGCTCTCACTTCAAAAGATGGTAGCCGGGTGTGACAGATAAAACAGCAGGAGAAATGAGCTCAGTGCCATTAATGACCACCACCATGCTGTCATGGTGCTTTGGGTCAAAGCGATCTGAGGGGGTGTCAGAACTGATCCTGGGACATCTGATTAATGACTGATAAACAATCAGTGTTCACATAAATCAGGAAGTGTGTCTCGTAAAGTTTCAACCAAGCTTTCAATTGTACATGCTATAAAAGACTGTAGTTGTACAAATTCAAGATATGTCTGACAATGCATATAGTGGTGGAATAATCTCCGAATCCTAAAAAGTTCGAGTTGTGATCGAATTTTCCCCATAAGAAATAATAGAAAACCAAATAATTTGGTTCCCGGCCCACCTAAATATGTTTTTTAGCATTTAAACACAAAATGAACTGGACAAAACAAGAAGAGCATATACTGTACTAAACACATCTAAACACATTTATCAAAACAGTAATTTGTAAAGCAAGAAAATAAATGTATGCGAACAATGTGTCCTGCCCCTGTGTCCAGACTTTTGACTGGTGCTGTACAGGTGAGAACGAAGTCTCAGCCATTTATTCAGCAACCCTCGAACAGTTGGTTTTGAAGGCCTCGCTGAACGGTTCAACAGTGATCATTGTACTAGCCATGAGATTTTAACCAATGTTTGTTGCAGATTTACACACACTACACCTACAGTCTTAAGCAGTCAATGAAGATATTTAAATGATCTTCATGTTGGTGTAAAACTATATTATGCCTGTCAAAGTGTGTCAGCTTAGCCGTTCCAAAGCATCTCCTAAATCACGTCAATGATTACAGAATTTATCTAGTACACCCATGTATTTCTTGATTCCACTACTAGCACATCGTGTATGCTAATTGGTACCTCATTGACTTGTTAAACTAATCCAAGAGTGAGGTGGTGAAATTTAATAGATACGTGGAGAAGAAACAGAAGAAAATCTTGAGTTTTTTATTGTTGCTGTTCATTTGCATATGTTCTAATGCTAAATTGTGTTTTTTGTTTTGATCAAATATATGCTTACTACTCTGATAAATCAGAGAAATGGCTTTGACAGTTTTCTTTGGCTGCTTACGTCATTTGCACAGTACTGTGTGTGTGTATATATGTGTGTGTGTGTATATGTGTGTGTGTGTGTGTGGATTAGGCTAATATTACATCGTGGGGAATGTCCCCCACAATGTGATAAAAACCTGTCATTTTTCAGGCCCCCAAAAATCTGTGAATGTAATGAAGTCTTGTATTTTGTTTGGTTACTCATGGCTAAGGTTAGGGCTGGGGTAGGGGGTAAGGTTGTTATATTGGGATTAGAGTTTTTCGAATAGAAATTAATTACAATTACAAACCTGTGTGTGTGCGTGTGTGGTTCTTATAGGTATAATGAGGACTTGTCCGCTAAGGAAAACAGACGGAGGCCTAGACTGGACAGCTTCTGATTTTGTCTCTCAGGATTTGAAGGCTTGCTGAAACATTAAATTGGGGACACATCTACTGACACACCCAGATGCTCATCAGAGTTTATAAATACCGTGGAAAAAGCAAAGCTATTCATCTCCCAATCATGCCAGTATAATGCACAGGTCACATTCAATATGCAATGTGGTGGAGATATGTTTGGCTGATGTGATCTTTTGGGGACTGTTGTTGTTGTGAATGTGAAAATGCGTAGGGTTAGGTGTTCACTCCCGTTAATATAAAGTAATGGAGATCCTACATTGTAAATGCAAATATCAAATACATCTATTATGTTAGCAATTGGCAATGATTTATTTACAATGAGTTATTTATACTCTATCTCAGTGATTTATTTACACTGTATTTAATTTTTTCTTAACTACAGAACTGTGCAGGCTCTACGCAGGACACTGTACACTGTTTTTAATTAATTGACAGTAATTAAAGATAGATGACATTATCACTGCTGGACTTTGGGGGAGGAAGGGGGGGGGGTCATTAGTAATCATTCGTAAATCATTTATTTTTACTATTTAGGGGCAGTCAGTAGGGCACTCTGGTGCACCAGGGGGGGGAAGGTGCCCCCTCACCCCCCTAAGTCTGCCAGTAAGCATTATGACCTGGTACTGGATACATGGCCTAGACCTAACTTTGCCATTGTGGACAGAGAAGTCTTAGAAATAGAATCAGTATAGTCCATTCTGTGACAGTACTAGCAATATTCATAACTACGCCAGTTATGGTATAATATATCGTGCATATTTATATGCATATGCTGTATACAAAAATGGAGGGATGGATTTTAGAAAAAGTTTTCCTTACATAAGCACCATTGTCAAATTCACAATATAATCTCCTCTTTTACAAAGATTTAGAGCAGAAGATCCTTGTGAGTGTGAAAATTCGCAAATAATTCTTGGGTCGATTATTAAAAATCCAAAGTTAACAGCAACTGAAAAGTTACCATAAGAAATATGAAATTCTACAGTCACAGAGACAGCAAACCTGTGAGTGAGAGTGGTCACTGAGAAACCCGCTATTTATTTGTTTGTTTGTTAATTTGCCAAAAACAGCTCTTACTACTAAAGATATTGTACTCATGTACACTAACAAATATTAAACACCACTAACATCGATATATAATATGATCGAAAAATGATCTTCACATAAAATCCCTCTCCAAAATCTCATTCTTTCACCTCCATAACATTGCTTGTCTACAGCCATTTCTGTCCAGTACTGATGCCCTTACTCTGGTACATGCATTCATTACATCCCTTATTCACTACTGCAACTACCTTTTCATGATCTCCCTGCAAAATCTACCCAAAAGCTTTAGTATATTCAGAACGCTGGGCTCACACGCATCCTGTCTCAGCTACACTGGTTACCGGTCCAGTCTGAGATCAAATACCAAACAAACTCTGCGTAACCTCACTCCTCCTCACTACCTCACTGAACTATTGACTCCCTACTCACCCTCTCACTCTCTCAGATCTTCTAATAATAATCTCCTAGCTGTTCCACGTACCAGACTTTCCATCATGGGTGGCAGGTCCTTTAGTGCCATGTCTCCAAAACTATGGAACTCGCTTCCTCAATCTCCCCATAACTGCTCTTCCTTCTCTTTCTTCAAATCTGAACTAAAAACATTTCTCTTCCATGAACATTTCTCTACTGTCTCTTCCTGATTATTGTTTTTTTCCCTCTTTTAAAGCAACCTTGGGATTGTGAAAGACGCTATATAAATGTAACACATTATTATTACTAACATTAAAATGAACATGAAATAATTGCAACCATTGCCAAATTTTCTTCCTGTAAATGATATTGACAAGGAATGAAATTATTTCTTTTGACAGTTTACAGAATTTACAACAAATTACCAAAATGTCTTTTGAAAATGTGTTATTGTATTATAGTATGTTTTGGATTTTGTGTGCTTCAAAAAGGTTTGAGTTAGTGCTAATATTTTTGCTTCACTATCGCCACCTACTGGCAACAACTCATCTTCTTAAACTCAGTGCCTTAGGATATTGGTTTATATCTTTTTTACATCTGCTTATCTATAACTCTTTTATCGCTCTATAGTTGCTTTCCTAATAAAGCAATTTCCCTCCTGGATCGAAAAAGTTTTTTTGATTCTGATTCCTCATACTTCACTGATTCTCAGACCCACACTTTCTGTCTTCCTAATGCCACAGAACACACCCCCAAGTTATCTAGCTCCAATCCCCCACACCAAGACTTTGCATCTGAGCGGACCAAAAGGAGGTGATGTAGGCACACAAAGACCTTTGGATCCACTTCAATAGCACACTGGGGCAGCAGAACAACACAGATATGGAAACTGCAGCCAAAAGTTTCATAAAATCATCCTTTTACTTACCATACCAACTTTATTTATAAAGCATTTTAAAACAACCACACAGGAAAAAAGTGCAGCGCAGAGAATTTACAATGAAACCATTGGAATTAGGTCATTTAAAGTTCATAAAATAATCGCATACACAAAATAAGATGATATACCATCAAATAAAATAAAGTCAACATCCCACAAAGGATTGAAAGCCAAAAAAGCAGTCCATTCAGTGAAATGAAGAGTACTAAATATTACATTTATACAGATAGGTACTGAAAATTGATATACCCAGATAAATGCTGAAGCCACTAGCAAGATACCCTTTTCCCCCCAGTACCCTTTCAATATATGTCAGCTGGATCAGAAAATGTGCATTTAAAATAAAACAATCATGATACGTATCTCACATAAATTATTCCATGGCTTATTTATCATTAATCATTGCCTGTGATTATCTCAGCACTGAGATCTGCACGTACAACTCCAGTGTACTGATGCAGTAAAATATAATCCAGGTTCTATCTGGATTGAACTGAGGGAAAACAGCCCCATATAAATGTCCTGGGCCATTCCAAGAGGTCCCTAACTGTGGGCCTGTGGAGAACTTTGGAAGTAGAGAAGTTTTCGCAGAGAATTGAGGGAGGCCGGCATCTGTTTGTAGGTGTATTTAGCAGAATTCTGTGCGACTTTGTGGTTGACCTGGGTACACAGATGAAGAAGTGAAGAAAGTGAGTTTAACTGTATTTAGTACAGGGACCATAATGGTAGCAAATATGCAAAGAGCTATTTAATTTCCCATTATGACAGTATACAAAACAATATCTGGAAAATACTGGATGGGAACTTTTAATATCTATCCACATCCCAAATGCTTATCCGGTACAGGGTCAAGGTGGGGGTGGGGGGACAGGGTTATTATTATTAATAGAAACTAAAACTTTAAGAAAATATTTTTGTAACCTGAAATACAATATATAAAAAATAATAAATTATAAATATTCCTAAACATAATAATAAAAATGAACATCAAATACTTTTCATCACCTTCTTAATAGTATTTAGTTAAAGTAATGACTTTTCTTTCCTCCTGGACGGAAATCATTTGAGGAAACGTAATCCAGTATATTGCCTTTAGATGGCGCCACACTTTTAGACTCCTAGGTGTAACGTACTTGAACCATAGAACTAGCTAACACTGCATCATAACATTTTGTAGTTGCTAAGTAGAAAGTACAACTTTCTGTCCACCCCTAGAAATAAAATTGCTAAAATGTAAAGTATATAAAAACGGAATAGAAATGTATCTTTAAAAAGAAAATTAACAAAACTATACTAAAAACTGTCAAGGTTTTTACCCTCTGATCTCTCCTCCTATGCCCTTTCCCCTTTGATCTCTCCTCCTATGCCCTTTCCCCTTTGCTCTGATCTCTCCTCCGATGCCCTTTCCCCTTTGCTCTGATCTCTCCTCCGATGCCCTTTCCCCTTTGCTCTGATCTCTCCTCCGATGTCCTTTCCTCTTTGTTCTGATCTCTCCTCCGATGCCCTTTCCCCATTGCTCTAATCTCTCCTCCGATGCCCTTTCCCCATTGCTCTGATCTCTCCTCCGATGCCCTTTCCCCTTTGCTCTGATCTCTTCTCCGATGCCCTTTCCCCTTTGCTCTAATGTCTCCTCCGATGCCCTTTCCCCTTTGCTCTGATCTCTCCTCCGATGCCCTTTCCCCTTTGCTCTAATGTCTCCTCCGATGCCCTTTCCCCATTGCTTTGATCTCTCCTCCGATGCCCTTTCCCCTTTGGCCAGCACACACTGCTGGTCATCCTGCCTTCCCCCCTCTGTCCTTCACCTTTGTACGTTTTCCCTGTTTCATAGGTTGTTGCATAACTTAGGGGGTTGAGCATGTCACGTAGAATCCATGATGTCTATAGTCATGGCCTCAAGGCTGAGTAAGACCAGTTTCATCTGTTATTTAGTATTTATTGTTTTTTTAACTCGTTTTTGAATTTTCTTATTCTGGGTTTGTCTTGCTTTTGCTTTGGTTGTATATTGTTTTCTTATTTCTTTTTCTAATGTAGTATCTCCTAGTTTTCTCAGTTTTAGGTCTTATAGGATTCTTAGTTCTTTGCTCATTAATATTAGTTATTTCACCGCTGTTATACCTGTTGCCACTGCCTGTGTTAATTGCCCATCTGTTGTCCTGCACCTTCAGTGATTGGTTGATTTGGCCTATGTTCTACACCTGTCAATCCTCGTTAGCTCCAATCACCACTGTAAAAAATAACCAAAACTTACCAAAAGTCAACACGATTTCAAAAGACACTGAAAGGCACCATTCGGTAAAGGTCTTGAGTGAAATGAAATAATGCCAAAAAAGGAAGATCCATGGTTAGTCGTTCCTGACACCCACCATTGTCAGCATGGTAGCCAGATCACATGTTGCAGCATGCTCTGCCAAGACCTGGTCCAGGGTCTCCACGTACCAGGTACCAGTCTGCAAGTTCCTAAATGAGACATACCCTGCAGTGGCAGCAATATCAAGTACATTTTTAGAGACATTTACACTGGGTGTTACCAGGGCGGGGCAGTCCTATGGGCAACATAGGTGCTAACTTGCCAACAGATTTCACTTTGCCTTGAACAGGGAGTGCTGGCAGTGATGCCCGTCTAGGGAGTCACATAGGCTATGACTGGCACTGCATTTTCCTTTATGTTGCTGATCATCACCATATACAAATATACCGATATCTTTTATCTCTAAACAAGTACTAGCAACCCAAGATCAGGATTTCAGCATTTCAGAAAACACCTCCATGCGGGATACTACTTAAGCCACTGACAGGGTTAGTGATGTGACTCCTTAGACACTCATACCGGGGTAAGCAGCGTATGACACCAGGATGTCACTGGGTACTGGCAGTGAATTGCAGGCATCTGGCTCATCTGATGCGCTAAGGAAGTCACTGCCAGATGATGTGGGAATGACATCTGATTCCTCATTTGCCTCAGCGAGGGACAGGCTGGCCTCTTCAGGGGACACTTTACTTCCTTTGTCCCTTGCATCTGGAGGAGCACATGAGCAGATGTTGTATGTATAGTGCTCCATCATGGCTAATACTCTCACCTTAGATGCCTGTTATACTGTACAACAATATGTTGCAACTCATTATACAACAGTTAGTTGCAACCAAGAAATCTGATTGGACAACATGTGTTCTATGAGTACTGCTATCAGAGTATACCTGCATTTTCCATCAGATGTATCTCCAGCTTACAGGTGTATTTTAAAAATGTATGGATTGTATTTGCTGAAAATAAGACATTTTACATAAAATATTAAATTTTGCACTAAAAACACTTGTACAATTCACATAAATGTATGTGTTCTCTGTCCGTTCAAAAACCAAACATGTGAAGTTGGGATGCAAAATTAAAAACTAAAACCAGAGTGTCATACCCTGCCCGTTCGAGTCTCGTGTGTGCCACGCCCCCCTTGCTCCTTGTGTGCAAATGCCTGTTGAAATCACCTGTGGTCCATCCGTTTGAGTGTATTCCTCTGTGTCCTGATTAGTTTGCTGTCAGTCTTGTGTATTT
>JABFEB020000104.1:20882068-20903737 GCA_019775895.2 Stomatorhinus ivindoensis | reverse complement strand
GTGGCAAATCTGTTCATTGATTCATGCATTGTCATCGACTTTACGTCAGCGTGCAAAATTTCAGCTCGATCGGACAACGGGAAGTGAATGAAAAATCGATTACAAAATTCCACCCAGACAGACAGATAAACAGACAAGTGAAGTGTATATAAGCTTGGTAAAGATGAATATATTTTGCAAATTATTATACCATGCAAAGTAGGTAGGAGTGAATGTTTGTGTTGCTGGTTAAAAGTCAACAGTTGGTGGGTGGCTACGATTTGTTTTGGTTGCCGAAGCCTATGAATGATTAAGTAAATAATAAAGCAAAGTATCTGTTGTGGCTTATTAGTGCTAACTTAAGCACGATATCGATAAACTGTTGTATAAAAGCAATAACATACTCAAAGTCATGCGGTTGTACTCCAATATATCACACCTGTGATTCTTTGGCCTGTATGCCTAATTAATTATTCATTGCCATTTTGCCCCACTATAACAGGATATCCAAGAAGGATAGCATTTCAAAGACACACGATTCCTGTGGTTAATATGATGCTTTCCTGTAGGAAACACACAATAGGACTGCACGTAACGGATGTTAAGAGAAAAATGAACTATTAACTAATAATAAACTGAACTAATAATAAACTTATATACATACTGAATGTTTGGAATATATAAATGCTGAGTAACTGCACAAAATGTATAATGGGGAAAATTACTGAGGCAATATTTGAAATACCAGGAGCTAAAATGGCAGAGAGATGGCAGGAAAAATGTGTGCAAAACAATTCCAGTTACTTCTAACAGTGAAGAATGAAAGGAAAATGAAATTAAAGCTAAAATAGTAGCTTAACAGCTAAAGGTGGGTTTTGGGGCCCCTGTCAAGCACTGCCCCACCTGAATCTACCAGGGTATCTATGAGCCTCCAACATCCTTGGCTGCCATTCAATGAGATTCAATGAGGGAAGAGCAGCTTGGTCCAAGGTTCAATTAAATTCCAACACCTCTTTTACAATACAGCCTTACACAGAAGTACATGGTGCCAACTGATCTGGCTCAGCCTACCTCCAGTGCAGGCCTGGATGAAGAAGAGTTTGGGCTTGCCCCGCAGTGAGGGACAGCGATCCCCATTGAGGAACCTTGTAATGTCCTCAACGGTAACCGAAGGCCCGTCCACTCCATGAACAGCACCGTAGAGGTGGCGGCCTGACTGAAGACAAAAGCACACACAGATCTCAGGAGGTGTATAAAAGGGAGGTTTCACATGATAAGCATCAAGAGGTGCAGTAGGTTGGTCCATTATAGTCTACAGAGAGCAGAGCATTGACTCGCAACCCTGTGTCACGCCAGATATTCTGTTTTGGTGTTGTGCTCAAATTTGAACCAAATTCAACTTTGACCTTTCTGCCGCTTGACCTCTACAATTGGCAGCCAATGAGAGAATAGCTGTATGTGATGAGGGCCAAAGTGACCAGTAACACAAAAAAAAAGTTAAAAATATCTCGTTTTAAAAATACTTAAGTATCAAATGTAAAAATGACTACATATTCATATCTACTGATATTACCTATTCTTTTACCTACCAACCTATTATTTTAAATTCACTCTAGACAGGTTTGAATATAACATTTTAAGTTACAGTGCATCACAATAAGGAAAAATGAGTTGCAAGTGGATAAGTGGATGCTTTAATTTCAGAAAAAGCAGTGGAGTTTGCCACATAGCTAGCAGAATAATATAACATCATTTTATATTTTATGGAAAACAAAAGATTGGGCCAGACTTAATAATGAAATATAATTGTGTCACCATGTCAGTACTTTTAAACCTATTATAAGTGGGGAATGAACCAATGGCTGATTGTCCACTGCGATCATACCCATTATTTCAATACTTTTGTCTTTAGTTCTGGTGCTAACTTAGAATACGGATGAAATTCAAGGTTGGGAAAATTACTCAGTTTTAATATTTAAGTAAAATTACAGATACCACACCAGAATATTACTCAAGTAAAAGTAATTAATTAAAATACTACCCTAGAAAGAAAATACTAGGGCCTCAATTTATTGGCATTAGTGCGTAAATTTCATCATGAAAAGATGTGTGCACACAACATGTTATATGCATATGCTAAAAAAAATTGGATTTATCAAACCTTGTGAAAGAAATATATGTATTTCCCCTCAGAACTACTGAGATCCTGCACTGAAATAACCATAAATGGCCTCTTATAATTGACCTCTTATCAGTAGCAGATGAGCCATAATGTAAACTCTCATCCTCCACTATGGAAGATGCCTGATCTTCCAATGCTGCCGTCACCATTTTTTCAGTGTAGTAGCTCATGCGCTGCTAACTTTGGTTATTGATAAAGTTTAAATATTGGACGGGAATTTTGGAATGCTAATAAAAGAAATATATTGTTCAAGCATTGTAAAGGAAAATTGCAATCATGTATAAAAATAGAGCTTTGATGCTGAGCACTTATGTGAAAGGCACCTCAGATGGTTAGAAGACAATCAAGGAAACAGAGAGGACTGCTGCTACCTACTTCATGCAAGAGAAGGAAAACCAATATTTACAGTAGAGTACTTTGACTCTTAGGCAGTCAAAGGAAATGTTTAGAGCTATTTTTCTGGGTAGTCAGTGCATAACTAGCATTTCTTCTGTTCTCCAGAAGTTACTGATATCTTGTTGGACGGTTCAATGAGCACCGCACTGGTTCCCAGCCCTCTCCTCTGGGGTGCCCGTGTATTTGTTCATTTTCACCACCAAATGAATAAATTAATTAATCAGTCAAGCTATTGATTAGCCAAACAAAGTGTACCGATGATGAGTAAAAAAAAATAATAAAAAAACGTTTGTATTGCATAGTAAGTGGAAACACTGGGGTGACTTTTTGAAACGGCTGTGCTGACACACTTTGACAGACATATCATGAAGATTCTTTAAATATCATTTCCTTTGACTGCCTAAGAGTTCTGCATAGTGCTATATCTCAAGAAGTGAGAGGAGTCACCTTACCTCCGAGCCATGAGACAAAATGACCACAATGCAGCAGTCATATTTCGTATGGTCCTTTTTAGAAAGGGTTAACAATTGCTGCCTTAATTCCTTAAAAAATAGAAAACAGTATATGGTATAAATATATGCATTGAAACTGCATTCCATAAAATGAAACATATCATCATCAAATTATGGTCCAAAGATACCCAATTAGGCTAAACGACACCTTGAATTTAGTTTGCTTGTGTGTCTGTGGATTAGGTTTATATTACACTGTGGGGACCAAAAGTCCCGCACAATATGATAAAACCTTGTTATTTTTATGTTGTGGGGACCATTTTTCAGGACCACACAAAGATCTGTGAATGCATTCAAAAAACTTAAAATGCCAAAAGTTAAATTTTGGGCTGGGCAGGGGTTATGACTATCATGTTGGGATTAGAGTTTCCCCATAGAAATGAATGGAGAGTCCCCACAAAGATATAATAGCAAACCTGTGTGTGTCTAAATGTGCCTTGTGATGGAATGTAATCCCAAGGAGGGTGTATCCTGGTCTTGTGCCCCATACTGCCTGGAACAGACTCAGATGATGGATGGATTAATGGATGAGACATTAAATAATAAAGGGGAATATTTTGCTGCAGTACTGTACCTCACACAAAATCCAACTAGCATTAGTAGTGATTTTTCAGGAACTAAAATAAGCAAATGTGTGAGGTAAATGAGGTGGTGTGCTGGTGCAGCGGTTTGCACTGTTGCCTCACACCTCCGGAATTAGGGTTCGAATGTGAGTGAATGGTGTGTGAGTGTGCCCTATGATGGGTTGGTGCCCCATTCTGGGTTGTTCCCTGCCTTGTGCCTGTAACCTACAGGATAGACTGTGGACCTCTGTGACCCGAAATAGAACAAGGGGTTAAATAAAATGGACGGATGACAATGGCAGGACAACTAACCTTATCCGTCAGGTCAGACTGAACATCAACGATGAAGTTGAAGGACTTGAATCGCTTTTCAAGTTTTTTGCAATCGATTGTGGATCCCCTGCGAATTGTCAGGCCGGACCCAGGTAAATACTTCTCATTATTTATGATCAAGCAGAGTCCGCATGGATTTGCATCCATCTCGTATTTCTGAAGGTTGAAAAAATAACACTGCATTCAGAGCACGTTTTAGACCTCAGGTACAAACAGCATCCCCTTTACCTGCGTAACATTTAATCGTGTCACTCAAAATCCTTGTGTGATAGGTAAATTCTGTTTAGATGTCTGAATTTAGCACATGTACTACTGTAATATTCACCTATTTTAATCTGTGAAACAAAAAAAAGGTCAAATTTGTTGACGTGTTATTGTTATCAGTCAAAATTTCCACATTGCCAGTACACCGCTGGTTTAGCATGGGTTGAAGGGGCCAGTCAGGTCCTTTATATATTTTTTATTCTACACAGCACAGTACTTGACCATTTTGACAATTTATACTGGGTTGTTCTTCTTGTTTAATAATAACAACAAAAATAACTGTTTTGAGATATTTGTATGTCCATTTATTTTCTTATTTCTGTTTTATCTTTTATATCATCAGTGGGAAGAACACAGTTTCATTGTACATGTACAATGACATGAAAGATATTCTATTCTGTTAATATTCTATGCAATTCTCATTATCATATTTGTGAAGTTAAAGGTTCAAAATTTATGTTATCAAAATAATCAAACAATCAATTAAATTAATTGAATCACCTTGGGTCTAACTATCTACAAGCCTTATTTTTTATATTAATGAAGACATATGGGTATGACGTATGAGTATGGCATTGGGATTAAATCAGCGGAATCACAATATCAAACCTTGGGATGTATGTTGTGTAAGATTTGGACAAGTTGAGATAGTAGATGAAAGCAGATACAGTTTAAAGATTATGTAATTACCGGAAGTATGTCCTGGTGTATACTGATTAGCTTGGAATCTTCAGAATCTGAAACAAATCATACTGTTAGTTATTTAGCTTTTGTGTAGAATGACTAGTATTCATTTTATAACCTCTGTGACACTTTATTATTATTACAGGCCTTCTCTGGGTTAAGATCCCCCGATTTATGGGCAGCTTATGAACGGACTGCCATAATGACTATTACATTAAAAATTCAGGATAAATACAATGGTTTGCAAAACAAACGCCCACATAACTTTGTGATGTTCATGTTCATAACCTGGGCACTGCCTGCAGTTTATCATACCCTGAGTTCAAATCCAGCTAAATGCTTTTGAAATTTGCAGGTACTGGTTCCTCCCAATGTCTCTTCCTTGTGGGGAGTTTTTCCCTTTCCACTGCTGGCTCTGGCTATAGCCCTTAGGCAGTTAGGCTAAACGACACCTTGAAATTACCCATACAGCTCTGGGGCCCTTGGGCAGGGATAATGTAAAGTGCTTTGAGGCAATGCAATTTTGTGTAAATGCTCTGTACAAGTAACACTGAATTGAATTAATTGAACTCTCTTGTATGGGAGTGTTTCTGTCTCAAATGAAATGGGCCTCATTCCAGTGTTGTGCGGTTTCTGTTTATTAAAGCCAAAATATTTAAACCCTTTTGTCCCTTGCCTGTGTCACTCTCTGTTACAGTCTTAATAACCAAGTTAAAGAGTATTGTTTTTGTGATCGCAGGGTGCCATATCTACATATTCACTTTAAAACATAATGATAAATGAACAGTCACTCTGAGCAGGAGTGACACTCATCATGAGTGGGGCCGTCATCACATCCACATCACCTCTGTCATGATTTCCGGTTTTGCTGGGCATGTCTATCAAACAAAGATTGCATAAAAAGTAAAAAACAAAACATTAATTCATGTACTGACCATTATGATGCATTATAAAGGTATCTATACTGCATTATAGATGACAGCTTCACAGAGTATTCATAATGCATAATGAACATGGCTATAATGTGTTATGCCTTGTTATATATAATTATAGCTGTGTTTACATTTTATGAATGTATTATAATGCATTATTTAGGTATCTATAATGAATTATGATGACTGCTTTAAGCAAAGTGTTACCAAATTCTCTCCTACAGTATTGACTACAGCAATATTGAGAAACAGTTCTTCTAAAATGGGCATCCATTACAATCGTCTAGACACCCCCATACTTGGCTAGAAACAGCTCTAGGAAAATGAAGGCCAGCACCAAATAAAAACAGAATATATAAAAGAGAAGGCCAACAAGTCCTGCACTCACAAACTGGTGGGGGAGTAGTAACAGGTGGGGGGCATTGGGGTGTGCCCTCAGGAGGGGAATCCAGGCATGATGGGAAAACACTTTTTCCATGAGTCTGAGACTGGAAATGGATGAGACAACATAATAAAGTGATTTAAGGCAGCAAGTTAAATGTATTCATTATTCACATTAAACATTTAAATGAACTCAAATTTATATCTGTTTTATATCTATAGCATCTAATGTGATATATACATATATATATATATATATATATATATATATATAGTAAACAATCAAATCAATAAAGTAATGATTTTTGCTATAGAATCAATAAATTTGCACCATTTTTACTGAATTAAACCTGTGTCCCAAGACTTTCAGTCCAGTGGTCTAGAATAAACACATATGTACAGTATTATGATTTGTCTTCTGTAATAAGTCAGTCATACTGTGTGGATTTTTACTGTTGCTCTTGATGGTGTTTGAATAGTTTAAATGTGATTTATTTAGGGGAATAACAGGATTACCATAATCCAGAAAACAGTGAGATAACAGCACATACCAATGATGTCAAAACCTCATGGACAGCATTGATGACCTCATATTCCAGTGGCTCCAGCAATCTTTCAGTCTCTTGCATGCAAACTATGTCCAAAACAGAACACAATTTCATTCAAAAATGAAGACATTAAAATTCTCAGACACAATAACTGAATGATCTCTAGACTGACAAATTAACAGAATGGAAAAGTGACACCTCCAATCCCTTACCAGAGATACCGGGTCTTTCCTGAGGGTCTCCATCCCAGCATCTCTTTATGAGGCGGAGTACATCCTCCAGTCCCTTTGCCTCACTACTGAAAGGCAGTTCATTAAGGTCAGGCCGATCTCCTCTAGGAATACAAAGCCTCACCACGGAGGACATAGCGTCTAGATGGGAGGCCATGAGAGAAGACAATTATTTAGAGTGTGAACAATGGGGTGGTGTGTGGCTCAGCGGGTTAGCATCACATGACGGGAAGGTGCCATTTTGAATCCTGAAGCCCACAGTGTGATTATGCTGCCAGGCCCTTGTGTAAGGCTGTTCACCCCCACATGTGATCAGATTCTGCACCATATCTATGTGTTTCTTGCTGTTCTGTGCACTCACTGGGATAGGCCTGTTCTCCTTTGATAATGGAACACAGAAGTATAGCATAGCTACAATAAAGACAGAGACACGGTGTCAGAGATACAGAAAGGCAATTTAACTCTCAGTAAGAAAACTGTACTGTTCAATGTATCATTCTTTGAATTATCTAGTTATATGTTTTTCTGTTAATTGTTGCTTTACTTGCTTGGTTCATAGTAGCAGATCTGTGCTTCTGCCCGTCAGTTGTCAGTGTGTAGTTTTATTATGTCAAATGGTTTGCTATTATCATGAAAGTCACTGACTTAAGTAAGAGTAATATTCTGTTATATCTGGTTGTTGGGCGGTCATACGAGCTTTAGTGTACCTATAAACATCAGAAGCAGGTTTGGGTTGGTAAGACAAACTGAAGGCTTCTGGGGGCATGTAGCTAGTTGTACCACCCACACTTTTTTTGGAAAGGGAGGTACTACTGAGAATCCTGGCTAAGCCAAAATCTGTAACCTGCAAAGGGACAGAGATGCAAAAAGGTGAGGGAAGTTAATAATGTCAAACCTAAGTACTCACCTTACCGAGGGTTGTGGTTTCCAGACAGGACATACATCTGGATGCAACTAATTCCTCAGTATAACATGCAAGCATTTAATAAAGTTAAATAATAATATTATAATTAATAACTTCTGTTCCAAAAGACATTGTTCTACTCAGCATTGTTAATAACAAGCTAATGCTCATTTTCGTTTGTTTCTCATTTACATACTCTGCGTTGTTATACATACTCAGAGTTATTCATATAATGGCAACAATATTTGCTACAATGAAGAACCCCAGACAATAAAGAACCTACTGTTAGATATTCCTACATGACTTTTGGACTTACCTTGGCGTTGAGGCTGTTATCTAACAATACATTGCTGGGTTTGAGGTCAAGGTGAAGCATTTGTGGGATGAGTCCATGGAGAAAATTCAGGCCAACAGCCACATGATGCGCAAAGCGGAGAACAAGGGGCCATGGTGGAGGTCCATCCAGATTCTTTAGAAGGGCCTCTAAAGATCCTTTATCCATGTACTCCATCACCAAGCCTTGCAGTGAGGTAACTGATTTAGTGTCCGGAGGAAAGCCATTGTACTCCCCAATGATTTGGACTACATGAAAACTGCTGGCCTTGCACATCAGAAGCACCTCCTTTTTCAAAGCCGAGCTGGTGAAGAAGCAGAATGTATGCATAAGGGATGAGTATGACAGAGGCTTGTACAAACACACACGGCTATCATTGTGAAGAAAGAGGCTATGAAACTGCAGGAAATGTATTACATATTTATCAAAAGAACAAAGCTTGTTCATATCTAGCAAAATACACATAAGTTAAACATATAAATAACTTTCACATAATGAATGAGGTAATGTTTGCATATTATGGGTGTACATCACTGGCCCCAAGGTAATTTCATTTGATTGTGATTATTTATGGAATGATTCAATGAATCGGAAAATTTGAAATCAAATCGTGGTAGAAATTAAATCAGTCAATTATTAGATTCTTATGATAGTTTGAATTTAGGTTAACTTCACTGAAACAAATCACAAATACGACCATGGACATTTAATTACACACTATTAATGTAGTGCAAAGAAAGTAGAATCAAGTTTATCTAGCTAAGTATGTTCATACCAATGTTAATTTTGACAGCACGTTTTGATTTAGTCTTTGATGAAAATGCATTTCATATTTTAGTCACCTGATTTTTTTGTTTTAGTCTAAGAAAATTACACGATATTTAGTCCAGCAAATCTGCAGTACATGCAGTTACTGAATATAATTGGTTTAGTTGTTGTGTAATACATCATTCTCACATTTCTTAGAAAATTTCACTTTCTGTACACACACGCACATGTCAGGTATACCAATCCTTATGGGGGCTGCTCATTCACTTCTATGGAAAAAATACTAACAGGAACTATGACAACCTTAACCCCCAACCAGCCCTAACCATAACCATAAGTAACCAAACAAAATACAAGAGTTTTTGCATTTTTTGTTTTTTTATCGTACCGATTTTCCATAAAGGAAAAAAATCCTTACATGTCCCCATAAGGATAGGTATACCCGCTCACACACACACAAAAACAGATTGGTCTACCTCTGTCCACTCTACATTCCAAAGGAAACATATGTAAGGCGGTTATTATGACAGTTACATAAATCCATGTCCATAAAGACTGTACTAACTGTTGTATAAGTCCTGGGTATGACATTAAACTGCATCCGGCCCTGCAAGTGGTCCTCTAACTCGCAGGGGGAAAAAAATAGAGGGATGGTGGTGAGATTGACATTCCAACTATTGCAAAAACTTAATAAAGCTCCAAAATGGCAGACAGGACTTTTTTCTGCTCTCTGTGGGAGTCACTCTGCTGCAGCCGCCCACATCATAAAGGGGATGAGGAAAAGCGCTCGGGAGCCTTATTCGGGGAAGAGTCGAAACCGCTGTAAAGCCATTGGGGTCAGGCCTCTCGGGGACTGGAACTGGGCTGATGAGGTGTCGCCCGCTGCATGGCAGCACTCTGGTCCTAATCTGAGGCAGCCCATCCAGGTAGGCACACAAAATACCTTGTCTGTCCAGCATGATGATCATCTAGCTCTCTTTTTGGAGGAGCTTTGTAAACTGGGGTACGCAGACCAGAGAGTGGCCATATCTCAGTAGGTGGGTACACCTATTATAGGTGTGGTTGCTCCGATGGCTGCATTACTCATGGAGTGGCTGCTGTGGCAGATTGGCTCCTCCCAATGGTGCCCAATGTCACTCCATTAAACATATTATGTGACATAGATTAAAGCACTCTCCTGTCTGTTGTTTCAGCATATGGTCTGAGATGTTTGCAAAAGGTCAGGGGCTGCGGATCTTGGTTCAGGTATCCTGAGCCACATGGTTGCAATTGGTGCTCCAGTACTGGTAGTGCTGTGAAGAAGATCAATCACATCCTCCAGGGCAGATGCAGGAGGCTTCCACAAAACTGCAGGGTCTACAGAAGTGCCCAGTTTCTGAATTGCGACCTCAGACTTATTGCTGCTACTCTGAAGATTCAGCTTAACTCCAATAGGCTACCAGCTACTAAGAGAATGAGCCTAGACCTGGCTAGATTCTAAGATCTAGCCGTTTCTAATGTTTAAATATTTTTTTATTATAGTCTTGTTTTCGCCAATTACAAATCTAATAACAATAAAAAAAAATACATTAATAGTGTGTGGAAGCTCCTGTTTTGATGTTTCTGAAACTTTAAGTAAATAACAGTTTGAATTTCGGTTATCAAAATTATCACATAATGGATTAGTCAAATTAAATCAAGGTGATCAGTGGAAGTAATTACCTGTCACTTTGATGCAACACTTTGACAGCTACATCTTTTCCCCATGTTTTATGTCTGACCTTATAGACTTGCCCAAATCCACCTTTGCCAATCATCTTCCATGACTCCAGAACAGAGTCATAAATTAACTTTAATTCCATTCTTCACTGCAGGAAAGAAGGACATAATGTAATACAGCAAAACATTGATCGATAACGTTATATTTAGGATATTTCAGTATCTTTTTTTTCCTTTGATAAGTCTGAAAGAAATCGGGGGGAAATCCTTAAAAGGTGTAATAAAAGTATAAACTGTTTTAACGGTAGTATCAGAATCAACTATACTGGCCAAGTATATTTACTCATAAATAAAATATGACTCCGGTTTTTCCCGTTGATCTCAATGTACGTGCAGAGAACAGACAGAAAAAAGACTACAAAAAGACATGAATAGCACATGTACACACACACTTCATTATACATGCTGTAGTTTGTTGTTTTCATACACACACATACATACACACACACACACACACACACGGTAAAAACAACGAAGTACAGTATGTACAATAAAGACTGCCGTAACACATAACCGAATCTATCGATAGTACTTGAAAGTGAAAGGAATGGAAACAGTATACAACACAAGGAAGTAACCCATAAATCTAGCCAGTATACTGTATACATTTGGTGCTTGGAAGTCCTACCCTATTTAACGTAAGCCCATTCCGTTTTAGGTCTTCCATTACAACTAAAATGCGACGCTGTCAAAGACAAAGTATAAAACGTAGAAAACTCCGAATACCTCTCCCTCGCAAGGAAGCTCCTGTCTCAAAATGAAAGTTCATGAAGAAGAGGGTGTAGACCGCACAGCACTGGCTTCTTTCCCTTTCAAACACGGAGCGGCGACCGTCCCGTCGGAAGCGGAGGGATTTCTGGCCAAATTCCGGGTCAATACAGTACTTCCAGATTTTGACATTCATGACATAGAATCACTTTCATTTCCATTGCTTACCAAGCACTTTAAGCGGAATTGTTGATAGCAAAACAGACTTAATGGAGTAGCATTTATAAGATAACGGTAATAAGACACCGCATACTTTTTTTACTTGAACATTTACGGGCCTCCAGAAAAAAAAATCCCGTATCGCGAAAATGCAGTATGTAACGCAACTAACCAGTTTATTAGAGGATTATCTTCGTATTGTAAATTAAAACCGTGCCGCAAATCTAATAAATAAGATATTATTCAAGTGGCGAAGAGATCATGAGGCGGTGTTCTGTCATAATATCCTACCTATCGAAACGTGCTATCGAGCCTTTCTGCGCATGTGCAGTTCCACCGTCTCGGGATTAGGGTTAGGTTTTAGGGGTTAGGGTTAAGGTTAAGGTGAGGGTTAAGGCTATCGATTAGCATTTTTCAACAAGGCAGCATAAATCGACAGAACAGCGGCAGCAAAGTTCAGTTATTGGCAATATTGCGCCATCCTTAAACGCAGTGCAATAAAAGTCAGAAAGGAATAAACTCACTCAAGACACACATTATGGGAGTCTAAGTTTAATGTTTTACTTATGTGTCTTTTAGACAAAACTGGATGCAGGCAGTAGAGACAGTGCAACGAGTCATACTCTGAAAACTTTTTCGGTTCGGCAGCTCATAAAAACTTAAAATCTGAAGCATCATCTCAGTGGTTAGCACTGTCACCTCACAGCAAGAAGGTCCTGGGTTTGATCCCTGGGTCATCCAGGGTACCTTTCTGTGTGAAGTTTGCATGTTCTCCCCATGCATATGTGGGTGCTCTGGTTTCTTCCCATAGTCCAAAGACATTAGGTCACCTGGCTACTCTAAATTGCCCATAGGTGTGAATGCGAGTGTGTTTGTCTGTGGTAGACTGGTAACCTGCCCAGGGTGTACCCCCCACTCATCTGATGAAGCTGGGATTGGCTCCAGCTTCCCCATGACCCAGATGGATAAAGCAGTATAGGGGATGGATGGATGGATGGATGGATATTCTGAAACCAATTCAATGCAGGACAGCTGGGTAAGCAAATTCAATTTTAAAATACATTTCATTCACAATTGTGAGGATACCATTATTGGTCATCAGCTCATATTGCTCATTTCATGGCTTGTTCATCATTAGCCTATGATTGTTACACAGCACAGCAAGTTTCAGTAAAGGAACATCATAAATGACACTTTTACTTTACTAACCAATAAGGCCTTGTACGTTTATATACTGTAAATTCTTGATCCACACATTGAAGAACATAGCACAAAGAAAACAAAGATCTGAAAAATCCCAGAATATGAGTCAAATCTGATTCCGATGCCCTGGTCCAGTAATCTGTAATTCAAGTTCTATCCGTGCTGAATGATGTTGAAATGTCCTGGTGCATTCCATAAGGTCCCTAACCGTGGACCTGGGAAGAACTTTGGAAGTAGAGAAGTTTTCGAAGAAAATTAAAGGAGCCAGGCATCTGTTTGTAGATGCCTTTAGCAGAATTCTGTGCGACCTTGTTGTTGACCTGGGTACACAGATGAAGAAGTGAAGAAAGTGAGGTAAATTGCATTTAGTATAGAGATCATAATGGTAGCAACTATGCAAAGAGCATATTATCACAGTATATAAAACAGTATCTGGCAAATGCTGGGCGGGGGGGATGTTATTTTCATTAATGGAAAGTAAGGGCGCTTTTCCACCACTCCAGGTACCATACCAACAGACTGACAGATCCATAGTTAGTCGTTGCTGAGAGACACTCACCATCGTCAGCATGGTAACCAGATCACGTGTTGCTGCATGCTCTGCCAAGATCTGGTCCAGGGTCTCCACGTACCAGGAGCCAGTCTCCTTGGCCCTCCATGAGACATACCCTGCAGTGGCAGCAAATATCATGTACATGTTTTAAGCAGCAATACTCAATTTGAGAGACATTTGCATTTCGTTTTCCTATGTTACTATGCTACCGCTACATACAGATAATGATCTGCTGAAATCTTTAAACTGTAGAACAGTGAGACCCCATATCCATGGGAAGAATTCCAGGAACAGTTCACAAGTTGCAAACCGAGTTCCAAGCAAGCGTGGTGAGTAGCCAAAATATACTAAGATATTAAGATATTATATAAGATATTAAGATATCTATACAGTATACTATAGGCCTATATACTATTCTATATAATATACTAAGCAATTTTTGTTCTCATTACAGGTCATGTACATGTACATGATACAATGTTGTTCACTGTAAAATGTGAGACTTCATATATCCCTTCATATATGAAATTTCTCCATGGCCATATTGTCTCTTGACATCCTAATGGGCACCCATGCAATAGTCACATTGTGAAAGGATGTGAGGCAAGAAAAATTAAAATAAAATTAAATAATAAAGATTTCATCATTTAAATTAAACTGACACTGTTAGGATGCAGTTTTGCAACTAAACATAACTAAAAAATAACTGATCTATATAATAAAATGAGTTTGTCTGATATAGGACTACAATCTTAAGTACATGTTTCATGTTTGTGCTCTGCATGTGCAGGGAACTGGCCTCAATGTATGGATTCATAATGAAAGATAAGGAATATGACCTTAATTTGTTTTATCTGTTTCTTCTGTATTATGGGAGAAACACATTAAATAGCAAAAGGCACTTTTATGAATGGCGATGGCAAAACCCCAAAATATTGCAAGGCATTTTTTTTCTCCCAATACTGCTGACCTAAACTGATATCATTTCATTCAATATTACTCAGGATGTGATGAGAGCTGTAGAGGGTGTAGGTCAGACCGAAGTCTCACTGAGATCAAAATGTAATTCATAGTAAGAATTTCGGTATTTTGGAAAACACTATAAACACCCCCAGGCTGGATACTACTTAAGCCACTGACAGGGTTAGTGATATGACTCCTTAGACTCTCATACCGGGGTAAGTAGAGTATGACACCAGGATGTCACTGGGTACTGGCAGTGTTGTGCGGGCATCAAGCTCATCTG
Source organism: Stomatorhinus ivindoensis (assembly GCA_019775895.2). Lineage (NCBI taxonomy): Eukaryota > Metazoa > Chordata > Actinopteri > Osteoglossiformes > Mormyridae > Stomatorhinus > Stomatorhinus ivindoensis. The sequence continues at coordinate 20,889,040 of JABFEB020000104.1, read as the reverse complement.
ACGCGCTGAGTGAGTCACTGCTGGATGATGCGGGAATGGCATCCGTTTCCTCATCCGCCCCACTGAGGGACAGGCTGGCCTCTTCAGGGGACACTTCAACTCCTGTGTCCCTTGCATCTGGAGGAGCACGTGGGCAGATGCTGTATGTATAGTGCTCCATCATGGCTAATACTCTCACAATTATTTAATATCACAGTCACACTGTACAGCAACATGTTACAACCCGTTATTTCATTGCATTTACAAAATACAAAAGTGAAATCAAAACGTAAAACAAATAACCACTTAATAGTAAACAGGGGTTCAAAAAAAAAAACAAAAACGGCAGCCAAAACTCAAACTCTAACAGAATCCAAGCAATCCAATCAATAGTGTTGGACGTCGGCAGATTTGGTTAGGTAGGGCCCCCGAATCTGCCGCCTCTGACACCCATGCCTGCTATTCATTGTGATTCACTGATAAACAGTAGCTGCGTCCAAGAAGCACATTAAGGTAAGGTGCCAACTGATCTGGCTCAGCTTACCTCCACCGCAGGCCTGGATGAAGAAGAGCTTGGGCTTGCCCTGGAGAGATGGACAGTGCTTGCCATTGAGGAACCTTGTAATGTCCTCAACTGGAACAGTAGGCCCGTCCACTCCATGCACGGCGCCGGGGAAGCGGTTGTGACTTGCCTGAAGGCAAAAGCACACACAGATCTCAGGGGGAGAGTAAGAAGGCTACAAGAGAACCAAAGACACAGAGAAGGCAGCTGCTGCTTAGTTCATTCAAAAGACGAAAAACTAATATACAGGATTTTTAAGGGAGACTTATTTCAAGGACTGAGTGCATTGACCTTACCTCAGTGCCATGAGACAAAATGACCACAATGCAGCAGTCATATGTCGAATGGTCCTTTTTAGAAAGAGCTGACAACTGCTGCCTTATTTGCTGGAAAAAGAGATGTATACTGTATAAACATTTGCATTAAAAATGGATTAAATCATGATGGGACAGCACTGTTGCCTCCCAAAGCCAGGGGTTGAGGGTTCAAATCTTGTCTCTGCTTGGTCTAATGAGAGGTTTACAAGTTCTGCCTGAGACTTGTCTGTTTCCTCTGTGTACGCTGATTCACCTCCCTGGTTCAAAGACATGAAGTTTGGGTATATGCATATATGTACTCTGTGATGGACTGACATCCCAAAAATAAAGGAATCAAATAAAGGAATAAAGGACATATGCAAAGTCTAATCCTCACAATTCCTGCCAGACTTAACTGCATGAATTCACTGACGTTTCTTTTGCACAATAAAAAGGTGAACAAAAATGAACATATAGCATATACACAGGATAAGCTAGAATCAACAAGAACAGTATTCAGACATCATTTAGTCTTTTTAATTTTTTGGCTCTTTTGCTTTGAGTATACCAATTCCTTATTGGTGAGCGCGCACACACACACACAATCTCACAATTGAGAGCGAAGTTTGGGGGTCCAAGCACAGGGTCAGGCTATTTATCCAGCATTACAACAAGTCCGCAAAGGTTGAAAAGGTCTATCTGTCATGATCCGTCTGTCCTAGCCTCCTGTGTGCCACGCCCCCCCCTCGTTACCTCGTGTGCAACCCCAATGAAAATCACCTGTTACTTCGTCTGATTGTGATCATCTGTATCCTGTTGGTTCTGCCCTGTCATTTGTATTTAGTCCACGTCTGAGTTAGTCTCCCTAGTTCAGTCATTGTGATGTGTTGTGGCAATACCCCGTTTCGTCTTTGGATTAAACCCCGTATTTTGGACAATCCTGCCTTTCTGTCGTTTTGCCTGCTCCACGCCGCCTACATCCAGGCACAGTGTCAGGCTGTATGGGTGAAGCATCAAATACTTTTTGAGTTTTTGTTAGTTGTTAGATCAAAGTCTGAAACTACCCTATTTTCCCCCCTATCACTTTGTGGTGGTGCTTCATTTTTGGCAAGATATGTTTCAAAATTTAATCAATCCAAGTTCATCATATATACAATGCCTCTGCAAAGTTTGAGAAAGATCCAACAGACAGTTTTGAGTTATTTTCTTAAGAAGCAAAGTGTCTCAGTGGTGAACTGGTCCCGATACACGTATTCCCTGTCCAAGGAATACAAATAGAAACATGCGTTTTAAATGCTGGGTAAATCAGCCAATGGGGTTATGCTTTGTCACATTTAGCAATGGGAGACCAACTAACCATGTACTTCAGGTTCTGCTGAACATCAACAATGAAATTCAAGGACTTGAATCGCTTTTCAAGTTTATCGCAATCTATGTTGGATCCGATGCGACTTTTCAGGCCGGACTCAGGTAAAAACTTCATATTATTTATGATCAAAACGAGTCCGCACGGGCTGGCATCCATCTTGTAACTCTGAAGGATCAGGAAAAAAAACAATGCATTTAGGGCAAGTTTTAGACCTCAGCTACAGGAACATCTCCCTCATCTGTCTCGTCTAATATAACTAACGAGAGAGGATTCAACAAAAAAATAACTTTGTGTGTCTGAAAGTATCTGCACATGTCATATTATTCAAATAAATGAAAACATATCCCAGTGAGAGGGTGGCATTGGGATGCAGACCAGCAAAATCACAATATCAAACCTCAGGACGGATGCTGGGAAAGATTTGGTTGTGACAGTAGACAGATAATTGTGACAGTAGTTATTAATGATCTGAATTTATTTAAATAAATCTATCAAAGCAGATTAAGCTTAAATGTAATGCAATTACCTGAAGTGGGTCCTGTTTAATATTGGTCAGTCTGGAGTCTTCAGGATCTGACACAAATAATATTTGTTATTCAGTTTCCTACATGCAACTTACATGCTATTTAACCAGTTTTTTTCAACAATAATCACGCTGCTTTCAACAAGGTCACGCTAATCAGCATCAGATTAATCACTGGAGCAGCCTTCCCCCCACTACAGGACATTTACCAAACTAGCATCATCAGGAGGGCACAGCACATCATCCGGGACAATACACCCCCCAGCACAGCCTGTTCATGCTTCTACCCTCAGGAAAGTGCTACAAAAGTGTGAAATCCCATACAACAAATCTGTTAAACAGTTTCTACTCAATAGCAATCAGGCTTGTGAACGACTTTGCACTATAAACAACACCAACCACTTCTACCTCTGAAAACATACAGACACACAAGTTTATTTGTTACCTGTTCATGTTAATTTATATTCTTATTCTATTTTCTATGGTGAAAGGAGGACGTCCAAAGCCTGAATTTCATTGTATAGTGAAACTGATAGTTTTATTGTCATATGTACAGATAACAATCTATTCTCTATTCTATAAATGAACACTCACTCTGAGCAGGAGTGACACTCATCATGGGTGGGGCCTTCATCACTTCCCCATCACCTCTGTCATGATTTCTGGTGTCGCTGGGCATGTCTATCAAACAAAGATTGCGTATAAAACAATAAATGCATGGCTGTATAGTAGTACATTTTACAGATGGGCTAGACAACATGTTCGACAAGGCTACAGGTGCAGCACAGGAACTGGGGAGTGGGGGGGAAGTGTACCCCCAATATTAATTTTGGTTTTACTCATTCCCCTTTGCATTTCACTTAAGGTCCCCCCTCCCCCATGATCAAGCTCTCTCCTACAGTATTGACTACAGCAATATATACATTATATACAGTACCCATAAAAGAAAAGACACTCACAAACTGGTGTGGGAGTAATAACAGGTGGCGGGCAATGGGATGAGGTCCCATTCTGTAGGATACTGGCTAGATCTTCCTGACCCGTCTCACGAAGGCACTCCAGGAATGCTGGAAACGCACGTTTTCCGCGAGTTTCTAAGTCTGCCAATAGTTTCCGTGCCTGTTCCCGGCGAGTACCTGCACTCTGAGTAAACATCAAGGATAAATCAGACACAAGCTACTTAAATAAAACAAAGCCAGAATCAGTTAAATTAATGTTGGAAAATAACAGATTTTACATTGAGCATATTCCTGCTTTTACACCCAGAGATGTAAAGTAACAAAGCAGGCCTACAAATACACTGCCTGGCCAAAAATGGTTGCACATTTTAATATTCTGTTGGACCGCCTTTAGCTTTGATTATGGTGCAAATTTTTTCATTGCATTGTTTCCACGTATTTGTACAACATCTCAACATTTGTTTCTACCCAGATTTGCATTAATTTCTCATCAACATCTTGTATTGATGACAGGTGAGTTGAACCACTCCATAAAGTCTTCTTCAGCGCATCCCATAGACTTTCAGTGGGGTTAAGGTCAAGACACTGTGGTGGCCAATTCGTGTAAATGATTCCTCATACTCCCTGACCGACTATTTAACAATTCGAGACAAGTGAATCTTGGCATTATCGTCCTGGAATATGCCAACGCCACGATAACTTGGCCATTAAGTAGATTCAGATACTCAGCTGACGTCACTTTATTGCAGCATAAAGTGGCTGTGCTGTAATAATGATCCAATCACTGGCTCTTTAGTACTTGTTTATTTAAATTGTGACACTTTCTGGTTACTTTACTTAAGTATTTTACGTTGTTGCAACTTTTACTTTCATTAAGAAACATATCCAAGCAAAATCTCCGATACACTCTACACGAGACCATCGTTATACGAAATTTTCCTTGAGTAAATTCAAAAGAATAGGCTGCTTTTCAATAGATTTTAAAGTGTACTACTTTATACTTTCGATACTTGCATATTTTTTACTTGAGTACTAATTAATTTACTAGCTAGATGACTTTTACTTACGTAACATTTTGGAGATGCGTATATACTTCTACTTTAGTTTGTAAATTGAGTAGCCCACTTCTTCCATCACTGTCCGTACCTGTATTTCTTCAATCATATCCTGCGTGAAGACCCCCCTTGCAAAAAGTCCATCATAGACCTTCGATGGCTCCAGTTTTGTTACAAGACAGGACCTTTTAATACGGAGTCTGTTTCTTTGTTCGGGGTCCATTCTGAGACTGCAAGTGCACAAGACAATATAATACAGCCATTTATGGCATCACGTTAAAGTTTGTTCATATTAAACATTTAAATAAATTCAAATTAGTACTATTAAACAGTCTGTTTGTTTTTTATCTGCGGACGCACAAATCACTTTACACAACTGGTAGAAAAACTCACTTAATTGTTGATTTCTGTCGTAAAACAGCAATAAAAAATAAAACTTACCACTAATAAAAATCGTGTATTTAGGAAATATGAATCCAATATATCAATTTAGAAATAATATGTGTTTCCACCAAGTAAATCCGAAAATCTCTAACTAGATATCTACCACTTCGCCTCACTTCCTTGTTTTTATTTTGATGACCATAGAAATCTGTGAAAGCCAGATAGGTATACGGAAATAAAATCGCAGAATTCAAAATGGCGGCAACTGCACCCATAAAACATGGCAACAAAATTCAGTACCAAAAACAGTATGTGTGACTTGCCATATTTTACCATTCATTTTTATGATTTGGTGTCAAACTATAGTAGCATGTCAAAAGTTGTTGGTGGTTACCCTGCCAATGAGTAGATCCAATATAGGCCTATGCCTTTCCTAAGAACACATTTGAGCTCATTTTACAAACTAATTTACTTCTTTTAAAGTAAACAAAACAATCGTGTATTGATATTATTACTATCCCATTCATCAATCCATCCCTTTCAATAATGAATATCTTATGCATTTGCTGGTGTAGATAAAGCGGCACTGAGCCATATTTCTCCAACTTTGGCTAATCTGCGTCACAGTGAATTTCCCTTCTATTTAGTGTACCATTTCTAGAGCGGTCATACGTTGTGCGTCTTACGTAAGCATAGGACGCCGCCTTAAAGGAGTCGGAAGCGTAAATGCAATCGCTGCGGTGCAGTCTGGATGTAGGAAAACTGCTGCCCTTCGTTGTGACTAGCGGTGCGTTAATTATATAGATTATATTATTTACGATGCGTTGACTTCGGACTAGCAGATACGGGGAGCGGACTGCGGTGCGGTTTGGTCTGGCGTAATGTATTTAGGAAAAATAGACCAAGGGCAGATTACTGGTTGTAATGTTATTTTTAATATTAATAGCATTATTAGAGCACGTCGAAAAAAGCAGATGTGCGATATTTATTGTGGTGATGGACAGATGATGCTTTTTTGACGCATTGGAGCTTTCCAGGCAGTTGCGTTGAAAAGTGCCGTTAATTTCTCGAGGTTTCGCATGCTCACTAGGGCCACCTGCTAGTCCAAAGAGCTTAGAGCAGGACATGGTACAACACCGACTCCTTCATCGTTTCGCCAAACCACTATTATTGTAATTTTTATGCCATTTTCTGTTCTGATTTTGTTTTCGGTTCTGTAGAACAATCAGTGTGCAAAGTATTGTGATGAGGTCAAAGGAAAAAAACAAATTTGTATCCCAACATTTGTCATTTGAATTACATTTATTTTTATTTAACCTCTTTTCAAATCGCACCCCCTCCCCATCGTGAAATCAAACCCTAGTCTCCCGAGTTATAAGTAGGGGAAACTAACCACTATACTAACATGGATCAGAAAACCATTTTCTGGGCTGTGTCAGAGGGATCCTTTCTGCTTGGCTCTGTGCTCTCGGTGAAAGTTTGGAAGTGTATGCAGCAAAAAACAAGCAAGCTTAAGAAACATTCCCTGGCTGATGCAGCAGAATTCCGGTTGAGCAGGGGGCTACTGATTTGGAAGAGGCCCTGGTTATGGCTGGCTGATGTGAGATGGCCAGAGAGACTCAAGAGATGGACACTTTTGTTTGCCATGTCTCATGGGGGTGGTTTGTACAGGGCCATATAAAGACTTACTGAAGACATGAGGGAAATGAGGGTGGGAATGAGATGATTGGCAGAGGAAAATAACCAACTGAGAGCAAGTGGCTGGAAAGATGAATGGAAAATCTCTCCCCCAGTGCCATGGAGGTCAGTGTCAGAGTGCTTGTGGGGGTGGGGGGGGGGGGGGGG
>JABFEB020000104.1:20861957-20881968 GCA_019775895.2 Stomatorhinus ivindoensis | reverse complement strand
CCCCCCCCCCCCCCCCACCCCCAGGATTCCCTTTAATGATGAGGGTGGTGAGGAGTGCATTTTCTCTCCCCCAAGAGAGAGGAGCTAACTAACTAGTTGGGAAAAGATGTCACTGTTGGTGTGGTCCAAACACCACAGCTACAGCACCTATGGGTCCATTGGAGGGAGAAATGCTTATCTCCTCAGTAAGTAATGCACAGATATAAGGAACAACAGAGTGGCGGCGTACCTCTTATGTGAGGGGAAGCGCAGAGGGGACTGAGTTCATATTAGTGGATTCAGGATCAACTGAATCATTTATAGATGCCGATTTCTGCACCTCTGTTCCCGCACAGCGCAGGCGGCTCCTAAATGCTCATTGATTGCTGCATGTGCTATGAACGATCAAATGCTCGACATTTGCATTTTTGTTTTGAAACTTCACCAAAGCCAAAGTAAAATTGTTGTGTCACAGTTTCAGGGGAGGGGACACCAGGATAAACCAAAATGCAATATAGGACGAACAGTAATAAAATACACTTTATATCCTAAAATACACTACATCTTGAGGATACAATTATTGGTAAAAGTCTCATATTCCACCATCTAATATTCATAATTAATATATAATCAGTTAATGAGAATAATTAGGTACATCATAAATGACTCTCCTAATTAGGTTTTGTATGTGTCTAAACTATGAGTTCCTGATTCACCAACTGAAGAACTCATAGAAAACAAATAAAGATCTATAAAGCTGAGTCCAATGTGCAGGACCAGTAATGTGGAATCCAGGTTGTATCAGTCCTGTATTGAGGAAAGTGTTAATAATTCAAATTAAGAATTTCTGTATTTCATAATACAGTAAACACTGGTTGCTTCTTAAGCCACTGACAGGGTTAGTGATGTGACTCCTTAGACACTCATACCTGGGTAAGTAGAGTATGACAGCAGGATGTCACTGAGTACTGGCAGTGTTGTGAACTTGAACTTGTCTGGCTTGTCCATTAGTGTATCGCTCCCAGATACAGGGACAGCACCCCTACTGTAGCAGTCACTGGCCTCTTGAATAGGCCACCTCACATCCTTTGTCCATTTCATCTTGAGAAGTATTTGGGTACATTTTCTATGTATAGTGCTTTCACAAATATTTCATGTAACATTTTTGTGATTTGACCTAAGGCTTGGTTAAAGTTTGATCAATGAAATCTATACATTTTGATTTAAATAATGAGGAATACGTTACCTAAAAGTTACATTATACAGGTATATAATTATCTTTGTGTACCGCTCTGAAGTAATATTATAAACCAATACTCCACTAATAGAGCTATTCCAAAAAAGCAAACTGCTAATTCACAGATGAACAGGAGATGAGGTCATTATTATGCCTTCCAGTATGAAAGCACTGCAAATAACAGATCTTAATAGACCTGTCACGACCGGGTTTCGGAGCGTGCCTGGATGCATGTAGCGCGGAGCAAACAAGGCGATCGGAGCCAGGAATATCCAAACGCAGGGTTTATGTACAGGACTTACGGGGTAAACGCTACAAAACATCACAATGACCGAACTAGGGATTATGAACACAGACGCTGACTAAATACAAAACGGGAAAGGCAAGCACAGATTAACAACAGGTGGAAACAATCTGGATCAGACAGGAGGTAACGAGGGGGGCGTGGCAACCACACGAGGCTTGGACGGGCGGAACGTGACAAGACCTGTGTGAACTGATGAATTGTTTCGGAATACATAAATGGTGAGTATAATGGGGAATATTATTGAGGAAATATTTAAAATACCAGGAGCTAAAATGGCAGAAAGGTGGCAGGAAATCTCTAGCCAAAAAAAAGTAATCATCATGGACATCATCACTACAGGCAAACAGCAACACACACTTGCATTCACGCCTATGGGCAATTTAGAGTAGCCAGTTGATCTAACCTGCATCTCTTTGGACTGTGGGAGGAAACCCACACATGCATGCAGAGAACATGCAAACCCCACCCAGAAAGGCACCCTGGGTGACCCAGGGATCAGACCCAGGACCTTCTTGCTGTGAGGTGACAGTGCTAACCACTACACCACCACGCCACCCTTAAAGATTAAATTAAAAAATAATAATAAAGCTGGTATAGGTAAAATGCACAGCTACAATAAATAAACTGCCAGAATATGTAGTTTGTAAGTTGTTGTAAAGCAACAGCAGAGGAGATTTAAATACAATGCCCCCCCCCCCCACCATTACTATGCCCCTGTTGTAAAGTACCCTCAAAGCCTCATTGGTATTCATCATGCTGCAAGGAACAGACACTGCCAACAACACCAGCAAAGTCACGTGGTAAATGAAAGGACTAAAACAGTCATACACTAGAGGGGTACTGCAAAAAGCAGAAGCAGAAATTTCAACATAAGGTTAAAAATAAATCATGCCTAAATCAATGCTGCATGTGTCAAAAAAAAAACAGATAAGCTAAGCTAAGATAAACGAAGACGAGATGAGATGAGATAAGATAGGATGGAGTAGACCCTGTCAAAGTTCAAGAGGTCAGCCGCAGTGCAGCTTCCATACTACACAGTTGAGCCAAGTCCAGAATGCTTTATATAATACTGAGGTAGAAGCTTGTCAAGAGATGTTACGGAAGATGAGACCATCGCAATTTCCTGGACATGTGGACGCTGTTGGGCCTTCTCCTTCAGGTGAGTGGTGTTACGGGACCATTTGAGATCATTCGTTATATAGACTCCCAAGAACTTCACGCTTTCCACATGCTCTACTTCTTCAACATGAAATTGGAGTGGGCTGTGGTCTTTCTCTTTTACTCTCCTGTAGTCTATGACAGTCTCCTTAATCTAGCTTGTGTTAAGATTAGATTGTTGGTGCACCACTCAGATAGGAGACCCTCATCCGTCCTGTAGGCTGTTGTCCGCAGTCGGACCCACCACCATGGTGTCATCTCCAAATCTGACTATTCTGTTTGGGGGTACAACCATCAGTGAATGAAGTAAAGAGCGACGGGCTCAGCACACAGCCCTGTGGTGACCCTGTGTTCAGGATCAGGCATTTCACACCACTATATCCACCAATGGACTCCTTTCCCCCTCAGTTTATGGCATTGCTCTCAAAAAAGAAAGTGAATGTTTAATAACAAACAAAATCTAAAAATATATAAAATAACAATGGTAACACTTTACAATATAGTTCCTTAATAACTCAGTTACTGCCAAGGTTGATATAGTTTCCAAATTAGCATTTAGTCCCATTTTATTTTTCAATTTTGGTTCAGTTTCAGATTCTTTTAAGAGTGTACAACTACTTTTGGTTTAGTTTTTATTTACTTTCTGTATTCGTTTTCAGTATGATGTTTTGATTCCACACTAGCAGTAGTATCATATTTTAACAAAACTATTTTTTAAATAAAATTTTTATCTTTTATTAACCCTAGCCCTATAATAACCCTGGTTACAACTATTTTGTTTTAGGTCACATTTTTTTTGTATCAATATATTCTGTTAATTGCTCATTTTGAAGGCTACATAATTGCTACATAATAGCTTTTTTCATGTTAATAAAATGGGAAAAAAGCATTAAACATCGCCTATGATCATAATTAATTATACTTTATTAATTGTCATGGGGAATTTATCTATATGTCCCCTCTGACTTGCTCTCTCTGTAGGTTAGGGGTCAAGGACCTGCAGATGTACCAAGGCCAGGTTACAACTGGTGACAGGCATAGAAGCTTAGCCTACTGAGCCACAAACTGCCCCCAGTTAGTACATTAATACTTGGTCCATGATTATTTAACATAATAGTACATTGTTTGTGCCGCTTCAAGTATTTAGCAAAAAATTATATCTTAAATCTATTCGCAAATGACTCTAAAAACAAAAGACTGACAACCATTGAAAATGCACTTATAATACCTGGAAAGATTCCCTGTGTATGTATTAGCCTTCAATAAAATAAAACATATACTGTAAATTACAATATTTCAATCCTCTGAGCCATCTGACAATAAAAAGGGAAATTACCCAATTAAGTTACAATATTTCGTCTAATATTAACTAGGCCTATATTCCGACATTTGTCAGATGTTTATAATCAGAATAGTCTGATCACACACATACGTAGCACGCTTAACATCAACAAAGAGTTTGCACAATAAACGTCCCATTAGGACGGGATTAAGTTTTACCTGTGGGGTTAATGTTACTGGAGTCACTTCTGGTCCTTTTCGAATCTGCCATGTCTGTAAATATTAACTCTAACGAATTAACTCTTAACTCAAATTAAGTCAACCAGGTAAGAAATTGTAGCATATCAAGCCTATAAAGTTAATGAAAGTATAAAAGTCTATAAAGTAAATAGTAATTTCACGTAACGCTGTCAGCGAAATTTTATTTCATAGAGACGCAGCAGCATCAACAGAAAAAAACTGAGGAATTCAAAACGCTTAGCCTGTATATTCTTTAGGCTATTAAGCCCACTGATTTCTTTATTTTTAAGCCTATTTTTATGTGGAATGCCATTGCCAAACCTGTCCGTTGTTGCCTATAGGGCCTATATTGTTTAAAAATAAATATTTTTTTGTTCTGAGTGGCAATGTTGCTGTTGCTCATATTTCTGTATGATATAAGGCTTCGGTTTAAGGTGACATTTGTTAGGCATGCAGATTATTTGTCGCTCTTTTAAATTGGAGCGAGCGTGGACCGATTTGACTGGACCAGGACTCGACTCAGCTAACATGTAGTGATGGTCGATTCTCGAACGAATCGTTCTTTTTAACTCGGTTTTTTTAGTGAACGGTTGAACCGATTCGTAAGTCTGAACGAATCGGTTTTTTAAATGGTTTAAAAACGTTTTTAAAACTAATCTTTGGCTATTCAACATCCAAAAGCATCCCCCGCGATTTCGGATTTATTTTTCATGTTCCGTCTGCGCTTGTCTAATTACTTTTAGGTTTATTCTTATGTTCGTCACTTACAATCGTCACTTTTGCGTTCGTAGATTTTTGCGTTCGTAGATTTACTCTAACTCGCTGACTCCAAAAAAAACCGAGAGCCTGTTCGATGAACGAATCTTACGGGTTTTCGTACACTCGGTCGGTGACTCAAACGAACGGTTCGCGAACCGACCCAAAGAGCCCTCGCGGCGTTTACTGCGGAAATGCAGTCACGCTGTTAAAAGGAATAAAATAAACGCACCTCTTCATCATTTATCACAACAGTAAATTGCTGCATTTCTGTATAATAATGTCTTTCATCAAAGAAGAAACTAAGATATTTATTAATGTTGACGTTTACACAACAACGTATGCAAGTTTACTCATGCTCATTGTATATGTACGTGTGATTGTATTGGTAATATTGCAGTTGTTGTTAACTGTGATGTAGTCCTTGATACTCATGCACATGAATTTGGCTTAAGTAAAGAAAATAATAACTGTATACACACCCGTGTTTATTCAGCATCGACAGCCTTTCTGCCTTTTATATATTGTTTTTTTTATTGTGAATAGTTAAGCTGAACATTTTTGTTGATCTTTCAGTCAAATAACCTTTATTATCCGATCCGATGTTTCGTTGAGTCATATGGTCATAGAATCGATTCATTACAACGGACAGTTCGAAAGAATCGAATCACTTAATTGAGCCGAACTTCCCCTCGATACTCACACACTCTGGTCTGTATATCGCTTCCATAGCAAAGACGCGCTGTGCGTCTTACGTAAACATTTGACGCCGGCGTACGTTGACAGGACCGGAAGTGCAAATGCGATCGTTGCGGCGCAGCCTGGATGTAGCTGTCAATAGGATCGCCGTGTCGAAAGCCGTTGTGTTGGCGATGTATGAATTATAAAGGGTTATGTTATTTACGGTGCGTGAGTTAACAAATATGGTGCGTTGATTTCGGACTAGCGGATCTGGCGAAATGATTGCGGTGCGGTTTGATTTCGCGCTACGTAGCTAAGAAAAACAGACAGGGCAGGTAACTGGTTATAATATTAGTGAGCAGTTAGTAGAAGTGGTCGATGAAACATCAGATATGCGATATTCACTGTGAGGATGGTTTGCTCATTTTAATATATCCTACCCGAGCAGGGCGTGTGTGTGTTTTGTTGTTATATTAATCAGATGTTTTGCCGTTTAACATTATCTCTTTCGACTTTGCGAACGCCAGTCATAATTTCAGCTCCTTTGCTAAAATATCTATGATTAAACTAAAACGATTGTTTAGTTTTCTAGGTAACCTCTGTTAAGTTTATTTTGATTAAGTGTCTAGATTGATAGACACTCATAACTTTGCAGTTTGCAGTTTTGACACTTTATCGCATCGTTTTACGTCAACAAATTGTTTTTTTTTGTCGTTTTCCCATATACATCATTGTATCTGCATGCATTTTCTTAAGTCCATACATTACGGGCCTTTACCATCAAACGTTTGCTGCTGTTTGTGTAATATCTATGTGCAATTAATGCTATTTAACATACATCTAAAGACGGCTGTGTCAGATATAATGTTGTGCTAAAATTAATACTTCATTTGTTTTGAATTTTGAAACTTGCTTTTACAGTGAGAAGATGGACCGAATGAGTTACATATTCACATTACCAGCCATGGTGATGTTTTGTCTGCTGCTTGTGTATTGTACTGTGGAAAGTGCGACAGAATTTGACCCATACAAAATTCTTGGGGTTGTTCGGAGTAGCAGCCAAACTGAAATCAAAAGAGCATACAAGCAGCTAGCTAAAGAATGGTGAGAATAGTTTTCATTGTGTACCATTACAATGGCCATATGTTGTGAATTTGTTCTTGTTGTGTTATAATAGAAAGATGGCGATTCAGTTGATTGCATGGTTGACTTGCATTTCCAACAAGTGGGTGGTTTGAGTCTCACCTTTGCTATATGTGCTTGGAGTTATGAAGCTGTCCTCTTGATACTCTAATTTCCCCTGTAGTCCAAAGACGTGCAGTTAGGCTAATTAGCATCTCTAAAATGGTCTGAGATTGCATGGTCCATGTGATGGACTGATTCCATCCAAAATGTACCCCGTCTAATAATTGTAAAAATATTTGGAGTTGGCTTTGCAAGATTACAGATTATGCAGATAGTAACTTTTAATTTGTGGTTTTTCCCCTGTAGGCATCCCGACAAGAACAAAAACCCAGAAGCTGAAGATATGTTCATCAAAATTACTAAATCTTATGAGGTAATAGTTTGACTTTGTAATACTCTTCAAGTTAGTTCTCTCCAGTAGGGGGCAGCAGGTGGCTCAGTGGGCTACTCCTGTATGCCTGTGATCAGAAGGTCGCCAGGTCAAACCCAGCCTCAGCATGTCTGCGGGCTCTTAACCCTCAGCTCCATGGGTGCTACTATGGGTGCTGCCCTTCACACACAACTTACTCTACAAAGAGCATGTTGAGGGAGGTGTAAAAACAATTTCCCCACGGGGACAATAAAGTTTCAAGTATTATTATTATTATTAGTAGTAGTAGTAGTAATATTAATTATTAGTATTAATTATTATTATTAAGTTAGGAAAGCAAAATAATATATACTACAGTGAGCTAGTCATTGCTGTGCATCTTCTTAATTCCCCAGATCTTATCCAATGAGGAGAAAAGAGCAAATTATGACCGATATGGTCAGACGGAAGAGAATGCACAATATGGACAACCACAGCCGGGTTTCCGCCACTTCCATGACAGTTTCTACTTCGACGAGTCGTTTTTCCACTTCCCCTTCAATGGCAAGACTAGTCGAGACTTTGCTGATAACAAATATTTGCTCAACTTCAACCAGTATATGAATGACGTCGTGCCGGACAGCTTCAGACGACCCTACTTGATCAAGATCACCTCTGATTGGTGCATTAGCTGCATCCACATTGAGCCTGTTTGGAAGGAAGCAGTGCAGGAGTTAGACACCCTGGGTATGATAGATGCTAGTAGTATTTGAAACTTCTCAGATGTGAAGTATGTTTTCAGGGTCATAGCAGTAGCACTGAGTGAGTCTGAATGCATTCTATAGCTATATACCACTTGAGCTTGTTTGTTTCAGGTGTTGGGATTGGTGTTGTGGATGTTGGTTATGAGCGACGTCTGGCTAATCACCTTGGGGCTCACCGGACACCCTCCATACTTGGAGTAATTAATGGCAAGGTGACCATCTTCCACTATGCTGTGGCACGGGAACATCTGAGGCAGTTCATAGAAGATCTGCTTCCACAAAGATTGGTTGAAAAGGTATGTGTTACAGAAATGGCATACAAGCAATCTTTACTTAGAACATTATTGCTGGGGGAAATTCGCTGAACATTACTAATCTTTAGGTTATTTTTGGTTAATATATAGCTTTTAATGTACTTAACTTGAGCAGTGCATGAAACTATGTTGGTGAGAAGTATGTTGTCTAGGTTTTTGTTGTCTGGTTGTGATTCTCTGTTTAGGTCACAGACAGGAATTACATAGAGTTCCTGAACAACTGGCCTGAGTACAACAAACCACATGTGCTGCTGTTTGACCAAGTTCCCACGGTTCCTCTTTTGTACAAGGTACCCGGCAATCCAGCATTGAACTTGCAGCTTGATCTATAATTGACAGTACTGGCGACATTGCTGGTAATGTTCAAAATATGTTCTGATTTTCTGTAGCTGACTGCATTCGCCAACAAGGACTACATCCAGTTTGGGTATGTGGATCAAGGTTTGACTGAGACTGTGAACCTGCTGAGAAAGTTCAACATTAACACCTACGCGCCCACCATGCTGGCTTTCAAGGAGAACACAGATAATCCTACTGATATCATTCAGGTGGATTTTCTGTTTAAACTTTGATCGTCATTTAAGTATCGTTTGTGGTAAAATGTGGTTTCATTTTTGATGATGTATATGCAACATTTAAATGCAAACGTCTGTTTTTTTTTTCCTCACTGTGCTGCGTTTGCTGCATTATTTTAAAACTTTCTTTCGTTTATTTCAGTCAAAGGGGATGAAGAAGCAGATTATCGATGAGTTCATCTCAAACAACAAGTTCCTCCTTGTCCCTCGCCTGGTGAATCAGAAGCTCTTTGATCAACTTTGTCCTGTAAAACAGTTTCATCGGCGCAGAAAGTAAGACCTTTTCATTCATCTAAGCCTTGTTTGTCATCCATGACAAAATATATGAAGAAGATTGAGATCATAAGTTTCACATTTGGAACCTTTAAGCCATGGAATTTCATGGTCTAGCTTAATTATGTTCCAAATCAGTTTCTTTCATTCAGGTGTGAGATAATTGTGTTTATGATGTTCTGATGCTCTTCAGTTTAAACTGAGCATGGCAGAGTAACATTACCATGACGGTTGCCTATCTTCTGTCTGTAACCTCCATCTGACAGGTACTGTGTCCTACTGATTACTGGAGAAGAAGAAGCCTTTGTCACGGGGAACAAGGCGTTCCTCTCATTTGCCTCCACCAACACCAAGGAGGTGCTGAGGTTCGCTTATGTCTACCAGAGGCAGCAGCAGCCATTGTGTGATGTTCTGCTAAAGGAGAGAGACGGCCCTCCACCTCAGGTCAGTGACCAGGAGCTGACCAAACAAGATACTCCAGCAATATTTGTACAAAATTGCAAACGTGCATATATATATTTAATGTTTTTTCTCATTATGGATGGATGGGTTTTTTCTCATTTCGCTGTGGTTGCTCTCCACAGTGAAGGAGACACAAGGAGCCGTTGGCTTGAAATCCATACTTTCTAGATAGGAATGAAACCCTATTGGTTTGCGGAATATTTATTTACCTTGTCTGGATATTTTTGCGGAAGTTGTATATTGACCATGGTATTTAGAGGGCTTTTCTCTCTGACTGAGTTAATCGTCCTTGGAGAGTGAGGGCTAAACACTCTTATGATGGGCTGCCATGCAAAACAGGAAATGTTTGAGCTAAATGTTGGTAATTTCTATTAATTTACTTAGCTTTGACTTTAATTGATTAAGGAGACATTTTATTCTAAGTTCCCCATCCCCTGTCCTCCCCCTATCATTTCTAACTGCTTGATTTTTAATGGCCTCCTCTGTGCACACACAAACTGACTACGATTGGGGCTGTGTGGGGGGGGGAGGTCAGGTGGTAATCCTGGAGCGACGTAACGCAGCTGGAAAGGTTCTGTATAAGCCCGTAATGGGCGGCTGGAACGGCAGCGAGGACGACAAGTATCGGCTCCTGGAGCAGCTGGAGATGCTGCAGAAGGACCCCTCCATCCTCAACAACGACGCCATGTTGCCTGAGCTCAACAACGAGTTCGCCTGTGTAAGTTCCTCACCCGCCGACGGATGCGTAGGAGATTCATCTATGGTGGTGTGAGAGATGGGCTGCTGTATCACATGGTTATAAATCACAGCAGTCCCATTCTGAAATGGGGGTCGGGTTTGTTATGGCTTATTGTTCAGTGTGTGTGTGTGTGTGGATTAGGTTCATATTACATTGTGGGGACCAAATATCCCCCACAAAATGATTAAAAACCTGTTATTTTGACCATTTTTCAGGTCCCCACAAAGATCTGTGAATGCAATCATAAAACTAAAAATGCCAAAATGTCTCATCTTTTGTCTGGTTACTTATAATTACGGTTAGCACTGTGTAGAGCGTTCTCAATAGAAATGAATGGAGAGTCCCCACAAAGATATACAAACCTGTGTGTGTGCGTGCATCTATATATTTTTATAAACATATAATACAGCTGGCTGTTTTTACTAGAGCAGTTAAGGTGGTGTGTCTTTCGGACATGAGTAAAGGGGCGTGTCCCTGTCCCTGCGCATGGTCCTGGTTTCTTATACTTGGTGCTCCAGTCAATTTGCTTTTTTCATCATGGAGATGCAGCTATTCAAAAAACATGTCACACATTTTCTGGCACAGACATTGCAGATTCCACTCATCCCCCCATCACTGTCTAGGGATGTGTTCAGTATCTGCTTCTACAGAACAGTAGTTAGTATAATACCCAAGACATTTCCCTATCGTAATAATAGCCTCTGGGTTCATTCTGAGTAATTGATGCCAATTAAATAGATGTCACACTCCTACATGTTACGACTGATGGGTAAAAATGGATTTATGTGGAGAGTTTCTAGGGCAGAAGAAAATGTATGCATTTCAAATGTGTTTTTTTAAGTATTACGACTTTTAGTGGGTAATGCTAACGAAGCTAACTTTTTGCCTTTAAATTCCAGATGTTTCTGATACAGTGGATTTACACTGCCTATGACTACCTCTGTCAGATTGGTGACGATCTCCTTCACAATAATTGGTAAGATTTTTGCTTGAATTTAGGAAGGTCTATTTATTCGTAATTTCTTCTACCTATTTTTATCGACGTAGTAATAATATTATGTAACTGGACAGTGTTCCCTTTGCATCTGGAATTTCTTAACCAGAATGTCTTTGGTTTGCAGGCGAGAGATGATGCCTCTCTTATCCTTAATATTCTCTGCATTGTTCATCTTATTTGGCACAGTTGTCATCCAAGCTTTCAGGTCAGTTCTTGTACTCTTCCCGCTTCCACATGTTGCTCGTCCAGCTCATTCATTTTGCCGTTCCCTCATTCATCGCTGCTTTCAGTGACTCCAGCGAAGACAAGCAGTCAAAACCGAAGGCGAAAGATTCAGCCAAATCCGAGGATGGATCACCAGGCAGCGCCAGCACTTCCAGGCAAGGGAACGATGTGAACGGGTCTCGCCGTTGAGGAAAGTCTCGCATTGTTATATGCTAAATCATAGTCTGTATTTTTTTGGTCGCATGTTTTCTTCATCAAGTGTTACCAATAGCTACAAATTCCACTTCCATCTGTGAATAATGTTGCTGTGAATAATCGTGCCGACGGTTAGTGTGTGATTGTTCACCGTCCAGCAAGATCTCTGCGCGTTCTGAAATGTAGGATGTAAAAGGACAGAGTTCTAAATCTCTGCGAATTTAACCACGTAATGATGGCCCTTGTCCCTCTGCAGTCGTCCTCCAAAGAAAAACTTTGTGGAGGTGACCGAGTTGACCGACATCACCTACACCAGCAATCTGGTGAAGCTGAGGCCAGGGCACATCAACGTGGTCCTGGTGCTCACCAATGCCTCCAAGAACATCCTGCTCAGCAAGTTTGCCAAAGAGGTGTACTCCTTTACTGGGTGAGCGGCCCAGTGGATTGTTCACATTGGCTGTGGTGGTGAAGCAATTTTCCTTGCAGTGGATTAGAGTGGCTCAACAGTGCGATATGTGGTATTTTTGTCATGTTTTTGGCAAATTATGTAGTTTAGCATGACTTGCTGTATAAATAAGCTTTATCATTAGGCATTTATTCGGCATTTTGTTGCTTTTTAAATTTGACCCTTCTAAGGGCCTGTAAGTGGTCCTTGAAGTTGATTATAAACCAAAATAAATCATG
This sequence comes from Stomatorhinus ivindoensis, assembly GCA_019775895.2. Taxonomy (NCBI): domain Eukaryota; kingdom Metazoa; phylum Chordata; class Actinopteri; order Osteoglossiformes; family Mormyridae; genus Stomatorhinus; species Stomatorhinus ivindoensis. Next base: position 20,869,567 of record JABFEB020000104.1, on the reverse strand, counting down.
AAATGTTATTTCAAAATAAAAAAGTCTAAAATTAAGTTTCTGTCCCATTAAAGTCATTTTCTGATAATAATAATAATAATGCCACTTAAAATATATTTAGAATATTTAAACATCTCAAAGCATGCTAATGTTTGTGTCCATTCCTCCGTAATGCAAGCAAGCTAAATTTGGCAAATACAGAAGATACTGCCTGTTCCACCTGAGGCATTATGTGACCAGTGATGAACGGATGGATTCTGTCCTCACAGGAGCCTGACCCTCCACTTTTCCTTCCTGAATGTGGACAAGCACAGCGAATGGATGGACGCACTTCTGGAATTTGCACAGGACGCCATGCACGCCGATAATGATGAGGATGATTCCGGCCACAAGGTGGACTACACCGGATATGTCTTGGCCCTCAATGGCCACAAAAAGTACCTCTGCCTCTTCAAACCCGTCTATACGGGTGAGGACCTGGACAGCAAGTCCGCTGAGGAGGCGTCTGCTGCTACTGCAGGGAGGAGCAGGTCTGGGTCACGAGAGGAGCAGGCCGCCCGCAAGACTGTCCCTCGGTCCCGATCCACCTCCACCCTCCAGATCCACCACAAACTGGACCGGCTTGGCCTGTGGATGGAGCGGCTGATGGAGGGAACCTTGCCCAGGTACTATATCCCTGCTTGGCCTGGCCTGGAGAAGATAACAGCCAACAAATAGAATGACATTATGGCTGGCTGTGCTTGTGATAAAGATTGCTGTGTCTGGAAGCATTGAATTTTTTGAGAAAGCCAGATGCCTCTTCTGCCTAGCATCTGTAGGGATTCACTGTAACGTGCTGCTCAAAGACACAGACAGTAACGGCAATATCGACTATTGCAGCAGCACAAGCTGCCAGTGAGATCTGATGGACCGATCCATCTGCCCACAGCACTTTCGGCCGCCTCCATTCACATTACGTTTTCAATCCCCGTGCTGGGATCGCTTTGGAGCAACCCATTGTGCTTTTGCTGCTTCTTAGAGTCCCTGCCTTGCTCTAATGTTCCCCCGCTGCACGCTGTGTCCTTCTTTAGCCCATCCACACATTTACAAACCACTGGAATCACTGTGAGTTCCCTTTTTAGTTCCTTGGACTTGACGGCTCAGCCCCCTAGTGGTCACTCCATACCACGACATGTCTGTTTTACTTGAATGACAGATCCCATGCAGTTCGTTCTGCTTAAAACATGCCTTCTCATGTGTGTGTGCTGCTTCTTCAGTATGATTTGGTGCTCATTTTTTTTCATTTCAAAATGTTTTTGTGAAAAAAAATTACCAGTGTGGGCTTTTGACATTTAATTTAACTGCATGAGCTTTTTCCCCCTTAGCATGCATCATGGCAGCCCATTTCCTAGCTACCAATTCTCCATATTTCTGCTTATTGAACTAACTTATTTGACAGGCGCCTTGCGACTAGCGGCGTTATGTAGCATCGATGTCTTATGATCCACCCAGTAGAAATGGTTCTTTGAAATAAGATGACTTGCATTTAAAATATTAATTTAAACCTTTATGGCTACTGAGTTGAAACACACTATAACCACTAATGTACTATCGTTAATTCTCCTAGTGTATGATTTGTAAATACTGTAACCAAGGTAACGAAACATTGTCTCCTGTATATCTGTTCCAAAATATCATCAACTGTATTTTACTGATTCAGCAGCTCCTGCTTCACAGTGGCATGAACTGGCTACACAGTAGCCAGGTGCAAACGGGACTTGGCTTAAACTCATGCTTGTGCTGAAGCCGTGGAACAGATTCCTACATCAGGATCACGATCCATTTCTGTTAAGTTTTACCCCAACTGTGCTTGAGCCTCATTGGCTGGGCACTTTCGCAGGATTTGGAGTCTTGAGTTTACATGGGATTATTTGTCAGGAGAGCATTGGGTGCAGAGTAAATCCTCAGACTGTGCCTACTCCACCCAGTACTCTGAAAGTTAGCATAAATATGCTCTACTGCTCACTGGAGAATCTGATTTTAAACAAGCAATCCCCTCTTTTCAACAATAAAAATTATAATTTATATTTGTGTGTTCTGAAAAGTTGTGAATAATGTATATAAAGACTGAAGTAGTTTTATTTATTTCATATGTTATGTAATTATAATAAAGGTGAATTTTAAGGTGTATTACTTATTTTTACAACTTTAAGGTAAATGCCAAAGCTGAACTGGAATGGTTTAAACAAGAGTTTCATGTTCCAACTATACAGAGTATGGAAAAAAATAAACGGGGAATGAAATTATACTAGAAAAATCCAGTTTTGGCTTTGGGAGTGGCAGTAATGTGTATGTAACATTACAGCTCACAGGATTTTGATATTGTAATGTTACAAAAGAATGGAGGTTTTTCTACCCATCCATCATTCCAATACTTAAATTATAACAAAGCTGTGGAATCATAGAATAAATAAAGGAATTTATATCAGCTGATCAGCTTTGGAATTAGCTTTAATGTGAGGAATAATATAAATTCTGGAATATGATTTTTGCAACAATATTTCAGTTGATCTAAAATGCTCTATCTATCTCCACAATAGCATTTTGCTGTGCCAGCCAGCAATGTTTGTATTCATACATTAAATATGTAATACGCTGTTCCAGTTAGTGCGGTGCAAGAATTTATAACAAGCAATGAATGCATTTATCCAAATTCTGAATGATTTTCATAAAGGGTCTTCAGCAACAAATGGCAACTGAAAATGGTGTTTAACAGGACTGCAGAAGAGTTTAATGATTAGCAGAAATGGTTTCAGCAAAAAATGATCTGAGTGCCTTGCTTATAACTTTAATTTTGTTGAGGGGAAGCACAAGATGTCAGTAGTACTTTATCTTTGGAAGGACACACATCATTTCAAACAGCAGGTTGGCAGCTAACAGAGCTGTGTTGCCTAGAGAAAAAAGAAACAAGTTGAATCAGGAGTTACCATACACCACCAATAAGTATATTTAACAGCATATCTGCATTTTATGTTTGCTGTTACACCAACGTCCAGTACCTGTGGTGTCATAAGGTGGAGATACTTCTACCAAGTCGCAGCCAATCAGCTTCAAGCCACGACAACCCCTTATAATCTCGAGTGCCTATGAGGGCATACACAACTAGTATAAAACACAAGGGTATGCATGCTTGAGCTTTCTGTCAATAAAACTGAATAACACAATTGATGGCTATTTATTATATATCTTGAACCTGTATGGGAGTGAGTCCAGCGATCTCAGGCGTGCCGGTCCCGGGTGCGAAGGCAGGGTCTAAGGAGTCAATGTCAAAACTGAGGTACACTGGCCCCTCACCCATCTGTTTCCGGACTTCCATCATGAGGGGAGTCAAGGACTTGGACCAGCACTCTTCCACCTGCACCACCCGAAACCCCTAGACACAGATACTCTGTTTCAGTAAAGATGATAATAGGTGTATACAGGGGCGGGGACACATGGGGACTACCCCCAGCTGAAAGCTAATTGGCCCCTGGAGTACCCCTCCCCTGTCACTCACCAATTCAAACCTTATCGTTGGCTAATGATTAGGTTGGCCCCTCTTATGCCCCCAACCTTAAAAGAGTCTTTGAAATACCCCTGTAGCTAAGATTTTCTAGTGTTCTATTAAACAGGTAATGATAAAAAATACTAAGTCACTGTGCCTGGTCTTGGCATAATGTCAGTAAAGAACACATGACACAGCAAATATTAATCGAGAGGCAGCAACCATCCTTGTAGGCGCTGGAGAATGAGAGGAACCTGTTCTCTGCTCCACTGGTAAGCATCTGGTGAGTAGCTTGTCCCACGGAGGCCGATCTGGGCCACCCGTTTGCAGTCCAGCAGCCCTTCCTCCACACAGCGACGGAATGGTGTCCCGTGCCCAATCTTCTCGCCCAGGACAACATCATTAGTGTCTGCATGTGCATCCACATGAATGAGGCCCACTGGGCCATGTCTGTCAGGGAGGTACACGTGAAGAATGGAAACATCATTACATTTTCCATATTATAAGTATATGTCATTTAGTTTGTATCTATCCAATATCAATAAATGCTGACATTATGCATCATCAGTTCAACTTCTCCTTCAGCCTCCCACCACGTCCACAGAACTGAGGAAACATGCCTTTCGCTCTTATGCACCGCGAGTGGAACACATTACAAAATATATTGAATTACGACTCCTTTCCTTCTCTGAATGTGTTCAAAAATCTCTTAGCTTAAAGAACAGTGTCATTGTTTCATATAAATTAATTTCGTTCTATGTATTTTTGGAGAGTGTTTGTATGCGTTTAAGTCTGTGTTCATATTAATCATTTCTGAATGTACGTATACGAAACCTTTGTCTTATTTTGTCATTTGCTGCCACCCTGGCCAGGATATCCTGGAAGAAGAGATGGATCTCAATGGAACCTTCCCGGTGAAATAAAGGATAAATAAATTAAATAAATAAAAATAAATAAATATATCCATCTGTCGGCTTATCACCAATGAGTGAAACTAGCACTGAATATCCTTTTATTTGTACATCCAACACTTCAATGGTGTATTTTGGCTTCAAGAAAGAGTGTGACCCATGATACTCTGAGGCCACAAAGCGACCAAAGGCAATGGTAAAGAAAACAGGCAATATATAAAATAAAATATACAGTATAACATTGCGTTAAGTGATAAAAATACATTATGCTTGATTACCCTTGGTTAAATACACTTTATATCCACACACCATCTAAATGGTGTGTTTGGAAGGAGAAAGTCCACAATAAATTTAAAATATGTGAACTGGCTCAATGTAATGCTGTTTTACGGTACAATGGCCAGAAAGCACGATTCACGATTGTGCCTCTTCAGCTCTGCCTGCCACGAAGTCAAGGTTCATCCAGGGTTACTTACTACTTATATGTTGTGCTGTTACAACACATTATGTAATACATCATATAACAGCTTGGAAAAATGTTACAAATTTATGGACGACATTATAATTTTATATAGCAACATTACCCTATTATTATTATCATCACCGTAATTACATTTGTTGTATTCCGTCGAGTTGGTGTAGGCCTATAATGCAGCATTATTCCATTAGGCGCTGTTACCAATTCATCCAACTCCTATATAGTGCATAACTATTTCCACACATTTGTATATTGTTTTATATGCTTTTTACATGAAATTAGATCGAATGCAATTTATATCTTTAAAATTTGTTTAATTTGAATGATCGGTCTCCGCTCCGCACGCCTCTGCAGTTGCTCTACATGATCACACTTGTGATGCTACATCTTGCACACTTACACACTTACTTCTCAGCAACGGCTTGGAGAATTGGGTACGATATGGTGTGATCGCCACCTACACAGAGCGATACGGTAAAGGTTAATGCAGAAGCACATCACAGGCATGTGAAAATTATTCCTATTAGCTTCATGTACCTATTTAATAAGCAAAAAATATCCCACGTTTCAAGCTGTAGTTAATAATTGGGAAAAGTCCTGGGCAAAGTGACAAATGTTTATTTTCAGGTTCCTCTCTGGTCAAACAAGGTTGTGAAACAGCTCCCTGAAACCCCTGGAGGTTGACATAATAATAATGTTCATTAAGAGCATCACTTGCAAACTGTTGGAACAACGTGCTATTGTGATGTATGCTTAATGAACTCCCATATATATATATTTCATTATATGAGTCTCTGAAAGGATTCCGTGTATACTGAGCACAATATACATCTTACCTATGGTTAATGGTACGCAACCAGTAGCCACAATCTTTTTGTAAGCTTCACGGATTCGTTTGCACGTGTCCTTTAAGTCATACATGTTGACGTTTACGTCGCCAATGTCGGCGACCATGAGTGACCGGTAAGGAGCAGCCCCGGTGGCCCCGTTGCACGCGCGCAGCATGGCCGATTCCGCCCTGATTTGCCGAGGACCAAACCTGTAACACACACATTGCGTAATTTAACACGCATAACACACGTTTCTCCTTGCACATATTATTTCTTCGAGTTAATAGACATCTGCGAAAGTAGACAGATAGAAGCTAGAAGACATTCGCTTTGGCAAACATTCAATTTAAACTTACTTTATTCTAGAAGTCATTAATCCGCAATGTGTTTTCAGTAAATTGCAACTACTCTGCTGAATAAAATTTAAACGTGACAGTACTGACAGTGATGTGAAAAACTAGACAAACAATATTCATAATAAATGCTGCAGCAATTGCATAATGATTATTCTGTGCTTGGCTCTCTGCAAAATTCGTTCTGGAGCGTATTGCGACAGGCGCACTCGTGCGGATTCCGGGCAGACGGACGGAAGGCCACCGTACCTGGCCCCGGGACGGTTCGAAGTGCCGGTGTCGATGGGAACACCGATAAAAGCAGCGTCTAGACCTTCAGCTGACTCCTTGAAAGGCAGCTTTCCCATAGTAGAAATTCCCGAAACTCTAGCCACAAACTCAGCGCTGGGCGGAACATTGTAGCTTTTCGCTGACAGCTGTCTTCTGGGCTCCGCCGCCCCGTTAGGTCGCTCACTCCGAAGTGCGGAAATAATTCCCGTCAATTTAGGTGAGCATTGCATTTGGGATTTCATCCTCCGCAAGCCCAGTAGTGCGAAAGAAGTTGGAGAAGTTTTGCTTGCATGTTTCAAAATAGCAAACATTGCTTTTTAAAAAAAAATCGGCTCAAGATAATTGAAGGTGAATTTTTCTCAGCTAAACGACAGCAGAAGCAAAGTCCAGACTGAAGAATAAAGTGCAGCAGTTAAAATCCTCCGCTATGCGGAGATCATGGGAAACGTATTTTTCTACAAGTAGAACAGCGAACACGCACACGTGACAGCCGTAGCTGCTATGGAGATGCGTTAAGGAAACTAATAAACTAGGCAAAAAAAGAAACGTCCTCTGACTTAACTGTTTTTACTTTCAGTAAACTTAATGTGTAAATAAATTTTTTTGTATGAACACTAAAAGAGTCAATACCATAAGACAAACTAAAAATGTTTCACAATGTGTCCATGAATGAAGGGAGGCTCAAAATCAAAAGTACCAGTCAGTATCTGGTGTGGCCACCAGCTGCTTGAAGTACTGCAGTGCATCTCCTCCTCATGGACTGGACCAGATTTGTCAGTTCTTGCTGTGAGGTGTTACCCCACTCTTCCACCAAGGCACCTGCAAGTTCCTGGACATTTCTTGGGGGAATGGCCATAGCCCCTCACCCTGCGATCCAGCAGGTCCCAGACGTGCTCAATGGGATTGAGATCCGGGCTCTTCGCTGGCCATGGCAGAACACTGACAGTGCTGTCATGCAGAAACTCACGCACAGAGCGAGCAGTATGGCTGCTGGCATTGTCCTGCTGGGGGATCATGTCCGGATGAGCATGCATAAAGGGTACCGCATGAGGGAGGAGGACGTCTTCCCTGTACCGCAAGGCATTGAGATTGCCAGCAAGCTCAGTCCGATGGTGATGTGATATACCGCCCCAGACCATGACGGACCCCCCACCTCCAAATCCATCCCGCTCCTGGGTACAGGCCTCGGTGTAACGCTCATTCCTTCGACGATAAACACGAATCCGTCCATCACCCCTGGTGAGACAAAACCGTGACTCATCAGTG
>JABFEB020000104.1:20833280-20847914 GCA_019775895.2 Stomatorhinus ivindoensis | reverse complement strand
CCCCGCAGCTCGCTGCAGATCCCGCTGGCTCCCCGCAGCTCGCTGCAGATCCCGCTGGCTCCCCGCAGCTCGTTGCAGATCCCGCTGGCTCCCCGCAGCTCGCTGCAGATCCCGCTGGCTCCCCGCAGCTTGCCATAGCCCCGGCTGCCATTTCCAGTTGCCAGAGGAAGAAGCGGGGGAACATAGTTGTGCCAGTAGCTGCTGCACCGCCTGACCTGGTGCCTCCAGAGTTCTACCCAGTGAGAGCTGCCACTCTCTCCCCAGACTCCCAGTTCCAAGAGCGCCACTTTGCCCAAGTCCCAGGCTCCTGTCCCTGGAAGGACCACATTGCTCACACCTGGCCCTACAGTAGCCGTGCCACCCGAACCTGACCTAGGTGATACCATGCTTCTGGTTGGGATATTGTTCTGAGCTGCACAGCCAGCTCTATTTCGTCTGCTGTCATGCAAAGAATGTCAGTGGTCGCTCCCAGTACCCCGGCTGCTCCCTGCTTGCTTCCAGTTGCCCCACTGTGCCCTGCTCATCTCCTGCCATCCCATCAGCTCCTTCCTCGTCTCCTGGTGTCCTGGCGTCTCCCGTGTTGCAGTCTCCTGGCTCGCCGCCGACGGTCCCCTACAGGTTACTGCTAGCCTGCCGCCCGACTCCCCGGTTGCTGCCAGGTTAGATTGGATACATCCGGAGAATACCCTTCCAGAGGACTTAGAGTGAGCTCAAGGGAGGAGCTGGCAGAGTCTCCATCTCCTGGAGGGGGAGATAGGTGAACCCCGTCCCACCTGGGCCGCTCTGCTGCATAGGTAAAGGGTACGGGACCCGGTGCACACTCCAGCTCTGGCCCAGCTGCCCCCTCGGTGCCCTTTGGCTCTTTGATGCCCTCTGGCCCTTCTGACCCAGTCCTGCTGTTCCACCTGTGACCAGCCTTTTGGCCCGCCATGGCCAACATTCATTGTCTGGCCACCCAGGGATCGGGGCACTCCACAGACGCTCCCCATTCCTTTTGGTCTTGCCTGATTCCCTGTCCTGGATCCCTTTCGTCTCACCATCTGGCTTCAGCCTACATCCTGTGTTTCTGTCTGTCTCTCCATACCAGTCTCTTTTGTCCCTCTACTTGTCTTGGAGTTTGTGGTGTTTTTGGTTTCTCCTGTTGCGTTTCTGACCTGTGATCTTGCCCTTGTGGTTCTGCCCTTCGTGTCTTACCTGGTATCCACTCTTTGTGCTCAGTGTTACCCTGTGTACCCAGTCCAGTCCTATGTATTTCTTCTTTTCTTGCGTCCGTTGTCATCTGGTCTCTGTCCCTTTGGTCTGGTCTCTGTCCCTTTGGTCTGGTGTCTGTCCTGTGTGCTCTGTTGATCTGGCCATGTCCTATCCACTCTTTGGTCCCGTCTGTCCCATCCTGGTTGTGGTAGGGTCTCCTATGACTAAAGTCATAGGGGGGGGGGGGATCTGTCACAACCTGTCTGGTCCATCCTCTAGTATTACCAGCTGGGGTCACTGCAGGTCCGGCAGAACCCTTCCATTGCTTCCTAGCTGTGTCCTGTTCATAATCCCCAGTCCTCATGTGGTAAATGTCAACACCTCAGTTGTATCAGTCCCTCGTTATTGTGGCATATAAATGTTTCTCAGTCCTGTTTCCCTCAGTTCTGTCTTTGTTCCCCTTAGGACGTGACAGTTGTATCTTCACAGAGCATGTAAATCCAGTGCGTTCGCTTTTTACATTACTGCACTAAGACAGATTCCTTTTGAAAGGATAATTTTAAAAACAACAGAAGTATCTGAGAATATATCTATCTGAGAAGAAATGTATGTTCATTGAGACAAAATATTTTCATCTTTTTGATGCAAGCATCTAATTCTTTTGGATGTTAAAAAAATCACAATGGCTATCAGCATTAATATATGGCAACATTGTTAAATTATTCATATGAATAAAAGCCCACAAAGTGTAGGTGTGCGGAAGAGAAGTCTTTACCTCCGATTGTGACAATTGTGACAAGCAGCACGACAGAGTGGAAGGTCTTTGTCATGTTTGCTTCTCCCAGCACAGACAATGATTGCAAAACAAAGAAAGATGCAAAAAACTAGCCTCAAAATGACTTCAAACAGCTTCTAACAATAAGAAGTTGCCATAGTGACAGTTTCTAAATTTAATGTTCGATTATGAATTCATGCAAAGTTCCAGCCCCATGATCTGGGGATCTTTTTGTGCTTGATCTATGCTTGACGTTAGGCAAACAGGACTTGTACCTGAGCAAGTTCATCATGTTCTACCAAGGTTCATTGTGAATTCAGCACAACATATAAGTCCAACATCAATTAGGAACCTTATGTATTGGTATTATAAGGTTGTTAGATAGTACATTTGGGAATTTAAATTCCGATGTACTGTAAACAATAGACATAGATGCTAAACAAAAAGATATATACAGTATTTATGTATATATATATATATATATATATATATATATATATATAGAGAGAGAGAGAGAGAGAGAGAGAGAGAGAGAGCTAAAGGACCAGTTGAAGTATAAAGACAGCAAAGAATTTAAACTCACCTAAGATTCTGGACCCTTATTGCACAACATGCACTTATGGGACATCAGACGACTTCTTGTCTTTTATTAAGTAGCCCAAGAATGATCAGGTATCTACGTTTGCCTGGCACACTATTGCTTTCCATAAATGCATGGACTTCCCTAGGAACAAAAGAAATAGGAAGGACGTTTAAATGACAAAGACTCTATATGCCCACCAGCAACTTAACTCCGTCTTTTGATTTCTCCTTATTTTTCATTGTCGACTAGCGGTACGAAGAAATCGGACACCTCTCCATCCGCACAACACAAAGTGCTTTTTGTGGCATGTGAAGAATTTTGTGTGCCTAAAAATACAATATGGTGCCATGTTTTTTAAAGAAGTTAATTAAGGTAAGATACCTTTTACTGATCGCACAGGGAAGTTCATTTGCATGAGTGGTAGCGTCATGGGAGTTCAAATAGCAGGAATCTGGTTGTGAGAACTGTATTATTTCGACACTGTCATCTAATTCAGACAATACACAGATAACAAACAGGCAACATTATTGTTATATTTAACAAATTGATAATCGATGTAGGCAAAATAATATTGGATACTTGTAAATCTTAAGCTTGGATGGGTCAATGGGTTGCATTGCAGCTATGCCCTTTTGGGGCTGGGGGCTCCAGTATGCCCAGTGGAGTTATCATGGTCTCTCTGTGTCATGCAGGTTTCCTCTGGGTGCTTCCATTTCCTTCCATAGCCCAGACCAGGTTCGATCAACTGGTGTATCTAAATAATCCTTTTTTGGTTTACATGAAAAAGAGTATGTAAATTAAATGCCGTTCCAAGCCTTTCACTTGCACTGCCACAAAAACAAGATCGTGTGGAGCGTGAGATGATGATAATAGTAATAATAGTAAAAGCAACAGCATGGAATCTGAAAATGCTCACCATCTTCAACAACACATTCAAAATAGTAAAGTTGCCAGCTTTGCTCAATGTTTTCTCAAAGCCTTGTTCACAAAGATTGAATAACCAGTTAACTTAACTATGAAGCAGGTGTCGTGCCACAAATGACTTAAGAGCAGGTGTTTTATTGAACTCAACAAAACAAAGACTAGAAATAGACTGGATCGGGGGGAATCAAAATGGAGGACCGAAAATCAAGAGGGAACATGCAGCAATAAGGTTTAGGCCAACCTAATGAAGATGGTACAAACAGGTGCTTTTATGCACAGACTAATAAGAGGCGACAAACATCAGGTGTCCCATCAGGGCCGTGTGAGGGAAGAGACTGGAGGGTTCGGTGGACGTGATGGGCAGGATGTAACAGAAGGGTGTTCTAGTAAAGGGTCTTGCTAACAAAGCAATCTAATACTAACTTCGGGTAAATTCAAAGGCCAAAACAGATATTGTTTGGTGATACAATAAAAATTTGAATTCAGCCAGGGTTGAAAGGATTCCCCTTTTGATATCACTTTTGTCTGACACTGTTTCTAGACCTCCAGAGGGTCATGGGCTGTAGTGTTGTGTCCACTGTGGCTGTGTGGTATTTTCTTACCTTTTTGTATACATAAAGACATGCCCCTTTAGGAGGAAACAGCATAACTGAAATCCCTATACCCTGATCACGTGACACCCAGTAAAATGATCCTTTTGTGGGCTTTCAGAATGGATGAAACTGCCTTAGCGACCTTTGAATGTAAAAGCTTAGACATACAGCAGGATGACTATACTATATGCAAAGCAGTCATTACCCCCTTTTATGTAGACAGGTTCAGGGTCGGGTCTGGTGATCTGAAATAAAGAAAAAGCACTCAGTCAGCACCCAGGTGTGGAACATGACTGTGAAGGCCGGGATTTTTGAGGTGTCAGCCCTAAAAGGAGTCATTACTGCAGGGTACAGTGACTCAAGCCATAAGCTAAGGGAGACAGCAAATCGGGCCTACACCCCCACCAATGTGTGCTTCTGCGTGGTAGGTACTAATTGATTTTTGACTAATTTTTAAGATTTATACCCCCCCCTAAGAGTCCAGTCATTTAATTTATACGTAATATATAGAAATGTAAGGGATTTACTTTCTTTTTAAAGTATATTTACACATTTGTCTTAGAGGATACGGATTTACTCTGACATTTATTAGGTTTTTAGCACTATGTTCAGGGGCCCCAGGCAAAGCTTTGCTTAGAAGCCCCCCTGATGTCCATTTCACTTGTTTCACATTGGATGTAATTTGGGGGGCCAACTTACTAGCCCCCCCCCCTTATGAAATTAAGTGAGGTGGCAACACCAAGAACTCTATACGAAAGGCAAGAAGGAACACAGGAAAATTACCATACGCAACAGGGAATACTACTAACCAGGAATCAGCAGAACACAGGGTAACAGTCATACAAGGAAAACAATCACAATGAACCAACAAGGAACTAACAGAAGCAGGCACTAAATACACCATAAATGAGACATGTCGCAGGATAGGTGAGAACCTTAAGCAAAATAACCAATCACAAGGAGCAACAAGGAACAGGTGGGCGTATTGCAAAGAACAAGCATTGGAGACTAGGAAACATAAATAAACACTGAGGGCTAACAATACTAGGAAAGACTAGGAACACCAGACAAAATGATTAACCAAGGCACTAGCAGGGTAGAACTTAAACAGAGACACAAAGCAAAACATAGAAAATAATACCAAAAGCTAGGGGAAAATAAACAAGTAATGAATACTGAAGCCACACCTCCACAAAGTCGCACATTCAGCCCACAGAGCTATGAGGCGGTCTAACAGAGCTATGGAGCCGGGATAAACACACAAGGGCACACTGAACAGAATGGCCAGCGACACCTTCTAGCCAGATGGGGAAAAGACACCCGAACCTGGGGCAGATGGGCATTGAGCCTGACATGACATGAACAGCTTGAATCAACGTCCAGGGATCACACTCAGCTACTGTCAGCATTCAACATTCGTAATTATTCCATTAGAATGTAACTGAACAATACATAAAGTAACTAGACAGGAACAGTGGCTCAGAGGGAAGCAAGTAAATACTTGTATTTTCTCTGGAAAGGTTCATCAAGAGTGGAACTTTGCAGGCAATATGGGCCTCAGTATGTCATGTGACAAACCCTGCAGCACCTCTTAGCAGCAGAGCATTGAATAAGTTCCCATCAATGAAGGAATGATAAATTCTGCATCATGTAAACAATTCTAAAATGAACCACCTATACATTAGTGGTATCATTAGTGAAGCAAGACAATAATCAGTAGCCTAACAGAATGATATCTTTGAAAATAGGTAAGCAAGACTATTTATGTTCGGAGTGGCCTAGTCCAGGCATAGTTCCAAATGAGAGATTGTACTTAAAATTAGTTGATTCTTTAAAAAAAAAAAACATCAATGCATCTGAATTGAAGCTGAGAGGCACCAAAACCCTTATGTGATGCTATAAGAGCCTCTTACCAGTAACTATAGTTTGATGCTCGTGCTAAAAGGGAAGGAAAGAGAAAGTTGTTGTAAATTATTTTATTTATTATTTTAGTGACTCTGTAAGGGAACATGGTGTAAGGTTCTGTCGGGGGTAGTGGAAAGCCAGAATGAGGCTGGAGTGGGAAAGGACACCTTATGAGTCCTATATTGTACAACGGCAGGGTGACCATGGAGACGGAAATCGGAACTAAGAAACCTGAGTCACTTTGCTGATGTGATCCTTTCTCCCTCAGAGGAATCTTAGTGCCAACAAAGACACTGTGCGTCACTTATCTGCTTTCCGGGATTGACTCACCATGAACCTTTTGTTGGGACTGAAATGTATGTTTTTGGAGCTTATTGTTGTCAGCTGTAAGTACATTTGTGTGTGTGTGTGTGTGCCCGTCGGTAGTTTAAGTAACTTAAATTTATCTTTTGAACAGCCTGTTGCACATGACTCTGTGTTGGAATACAACACAATTGAAAAGCAGCTTGTTCTGCAGAAATCCCTTCTTGTGTTTGTTCAGAGAGCTGAAAAATATTTTATACTGACTCATTGTTTTATTGTCTGTAAGTTGGTTACTGTGTGAATATATTTGGTCCTTGGTTTTATAGCACCGGATTTTAATTTAGCACAGAAATGTACTGAGGGGAAACAAGTCTATTTTATTAACTTTTGCTATTTTATGAAATCAAAGCTTTGGCATCTGTCCATTTTGTTCTTGTCACTATAAATCTGGTGAGTAAAATTGTGATTTTTACTATGATAGGCAGACAGTGACCCAATCTGCACCATGGGAGCCAAGGTGTCTGAATGTGCCAAGAAAACATTCTCACAAGACAGGACATTAATTCTTGTAAAAGTTTAGTAAAAGCTGGATCAGAGCTATACCCACAGAACCATATAACGCCTTAACATTTTTTCAAAAGCTAAAAAGACTATTTTGAAAGGAAAGACATATGACATCAGGAAAGTGAGATGATGTAACTGTTCATGTATGTGGCTGTAGGGGAATAGGGTGACGTTTATTGGTGAAAGCAATGGATTATTAAATCGAAATCAGATTGACGTTTGCTGCCTGTAATGGAATAAACTTTGAACTTTTAAGCATGGAGGAGGGATAGATAGATAGATAGATAGATAGATAGATAGATAGATAGACAGATAGATAGATAGATAGATAGATAGATAGATAGATAGATAGGCACTTTGTTAATCCATAAGGAAACTACAGATTTCCTGAATAAATAGGAGTGTCTTACACAAACCATACACAGGCACAGGTATTTGTTTCACAGACCTATAACAAGTCCATTACCTTTTCAATTTAAACTGAATAAGTATGTGTTTTCATTGAGGAGAATGTGAATGATATGTTTCCACATTCTGCTGAAAGTTCATTTTATTTGTTCAGAAGATATTAGTCAGTTTAGTCTAGCTAATGCGCTCTTTAGCTTAAAGTCAGATATGATTCCATTATCTTGTTCTTGACCATCGACCACATTGCCTGGATACCAAGCTGTCCATTTCACTTTCTGCTCCAGGCTATGACTTCATGCAGAGCCGCATCGTGGGAGGATATGCCCCTGCACCCCATTCCATCAAATACATGGTGTCAATACAGAATGACAAAGGGCAGCACTTCTGCGGGGGATCTTTAATCAACAAGTACTGGCTGCTGACGGCAGCACATTGTAACATCGGGTGAGCTGCAAGTTTTACTTATATGCATTTTCAGTGGATGCATTTCAATATTCAATTTTTTACATTAGGGCTTTTACCATATTTTCCAGGATTACATAATTTATTTGTTGAACCGGCACTTCCTATGTTATGGCTTATATAGCTTGTAATAAAAGGGACTTGCAATGTCACTGCTTTGCTGCTTGTATCTAACCTTGTCATTAACTTCCATTGCTTTTTATAATAGAATTATCTACTTGATTTTAGTAAAGATTTTGAGTGACACTAATATATAAAAGGATGTTGAAGAGATAATTAAATTTGTGCAGAACCATTTCATAAAACCACAAAAGAACACTGTAAAATTTTCCAGACTCAACCTGCTGTAATCTAACTGAGCTCTATCAGCAGATAGAGGTAGCTCCATCAACAACAAATTATTTGTCAACCTTCCATCTGAGGCACAGAGGATATAAGACAAGGATGACTTTATGCCCTTAACCCCTTCCATGTTTTACACTTAAAGAGCTCACTGTCTCACCTTCGGACCCATAACTCTAGTTAGTAACAGACACAGTAACCTTTCTGGAGAATGTGTCTGCAGTGTCTCAAAAGAAGGCTTGTGCCCAAACCTATTGTAAGCGTAATCCCACTTAAAGGCCAGTACAGGTGTCCAAAAAGTGGGGGTTGCAGAGACACTGGTGAGGGGGGGTGGTTGTGTGAGGAGTTTCAATAAATGTTATTAAGATTGTAAAAAGAATGTAAAGAAATCAATTTTATCTGCATCTGCAACCGGTTGATTGTGACGAAAGTACTGTAGGGAACCTCCCCCTCAATCGGGTGCCAAAATCTAGTGAGGGAGATGTACTGTGGGAAGAGGGACCCTGGGGAAATGAAATGTACCTAGGGGAAATGTACTGAGGGGAAATGCAGTGAGGGGAAATGCATTGAGGGGAAATGTACTGAGGGGAAATGTACTGAGGGGAAATGCACTGAGTGGAAATGTACTGAGGGTAAACGCACTGAGGGGAAATGTACTGAGGCGAAATGTACTAAGGAGAAATGTACTGAGGTGAAATTCACTGAGGGGAAATGCATTGAGGGGAAATGCACTGAGGGGAAATGTACTGAGGGGAAATGCACTGAGGGGAAATGTACTGAGGGGAAATGCACTGAGGGGAAATGTACTGAGGCGAAATGTACTAAGGAGAAATGTACCGAAGGGAAATTCACTGAGGGGAAATGCATTGAGGGGAAATGCACTGAGGGGAAATGCACTGAGGGGAAATGTACCAAGGGGAGGTAATACATCACAAAAGTCAAGAGCAGCAGTTACACACAGCTCAGAAATGAAAGCTGACTTTTGGTTTATCCAAGAATAAATTATTTCCCCTGAAAAGACATCAAAGAAAAGAGCAATGGTTTAGTAGGAACAAAGGGTTTAATGTTTCGTTCAGCCAAATGCTACATATTTAATTTGGGCTGGGGGTACAAAATAGCTCTTTTTTTCTCCTAGGTCCAGCCTGATGGTCATTGTGGCAGGAGACTATTCCCTGTCAGTGTATGAAGGAACAGAGCAATTCTTTACTCCACGTTTCCTGGTTCCCCATCCAGAGTATAACAAGAGCACCAACAACGCAGACATCATGCTGATAAGGGTGGGAGATAAACCTGTAAGGTCATGAAAAGATGTCATTCTTATTAATGTAGAGAATGAGAAGTAGGGCATCGCAGAAACGAAGGACATGAAACGTGAACTCATAGCTTGCCCTTAGGTTGTGTTGTATGGCTTTCATCAGGTTGTGTGCATGATATTCTGAAGGAATCGGCATTTGTACACCCACATATGTCACATGGCGTAGTACAGCGTGGACTCGCATTCACTCTGCAATGGTTGTAATGCTTTCTTAGGAACAACTCTTGATTGATCAAAACAGATGCCCGAACATGTCACCATATTGAGGTGCACTTTGAGTTCAAAGCTCTGCTGGACGCGAGATGTTGAGGCCTACATTCTCACTTTGCCACTTACTGTGCTGTCATACTTATAACCCAGCAGTGTTTCATTGTCAGATTTATCTGAGTCACTCCAGGGGCGTAAAAGTGCTTCTTAGAAGAATGGAATTGCTCAATACAAGCACAAAAAAAACATTGCTAAGTGTAAATTCAAATATCTACAAATTCTGTCAACAAATGGAAACCAGTTTATAGATCGATAATTTGCAAAAAATGACTGAATGTCCGTGAAATGCAAATACATCCACGCATATCACAGTGTAAATGAAAACTACTGACCGTGTCCTGCACTTGGAAATTGAGTCGCAACGTTGCTCTAACGTGATTGACGCAGAGATGTCACCTGAGTTGCCTGCTTGCTCTCCCCTCTCCAGTTAAAGGTCCCCGTGCACTTGAACAGCTTCGTGACAGTGGCCCCCCTGCCCCGTCAAGGAGCCTCGGTGTCAGAGGGGCGGGTGTGCCGGGTGTCCGGCTGGGGCTACACCGGCTCCACTGGGGCCCAGATCCCTGCCACCCTCCGTACTGTGAAGGTTCCTATCGTCTCTGCTGTCCATTGCAACAGCAGCCAGTCCTTCGGGGGTAACATCACGTCTAATATGATATGTGCTGGATACTCTGCGGGGGGAAAAGACGCCTGTAAGGTAGGCGGGGACTCACGATTGGTCTTACAAAATTCCAAATGCAAAATCTCGTAATTCTTAATATATCATGATTTTGTTTCTTTCACCATTTGAAGAACATATAAAATTCATCCAGTCCACGGAATACGTTTTCAAGAAATTTTCTGAGGAATAATAATAATAATAATAACAATAATAATAATAATAATAATAATAACATGCATGCTAATAGTTATTATAGTAATACATTTATATAGTGCTTTTAAAAAACTCAAAGACTTCGTGAGTTTTGGAAATGTAACGTAAGTTTACATGAGGACTGAGTAGTTTTGGATTCCAATACTGTAGTATATGATGAGGAAGCCAGACTTTAGGCTATTTGGTGGCCTCATCTCCAAAAACAAGGGTATAGCTTTTATTTCAGATAGCAGGGGCCAAATCAACCCTGATCCCCCCTAAACAATACTCACTACCCACAGTATTGGTACAGACATGTTCCTACCATCCATACTCAAATCTAAACCCTTGTCCAAAATATCAAAAAATAGGCTGAATGACTTTTAGAAATTTACTCTTTATTTGTCGGCTGCTTGTGGGGAAATTTTTGCATTGTATTATGCATTGTGTTCACTGTAAGGGTTTTGTGAACAGTACTTATGAATACCTTTATTTGAATAATGAAATGAATAATTTTACTATACGTTTACAAGACACAGTCATTAAGAGAAACACAATGAAAGGACATTTTAATTCATGATCTCACAGATACATTTGATAGATGCCATTCGCCAGAAGCATATTAAAGACAGGACATTAAAATAAAACACTTTGAAAAGAACACATTCCACCAATTATAGAGCTTTATCAGTGATTAACAAGATAATATACATTTTATAGCGTACTACTATATATACTTGTTTGTAGAGCAAGGCTGGAGCGATACATTTATTCTCTCTTGGCTGCATCACTGAAACAGCAGGAAGCAGGAAGTACAGCGAAGGACAGCAAGTAATGGGAAGAGCTGCCAATCACAGGCCAAAAGCACGACTTTAATGGGAGATTATCAGGCAGTTACACATATTTAGTACCGAATGGAATCTATAACTTGAATGGATTGGTTCGTACTTGTTCCAGCCAGTCACAAAATCTCAAAACTGTATGACCATTTTTGCAAGTAAAAACTCGTAGAAGCCGACAGCACTATCTTAGTATAAGTCACAATTTATTTCAAAGACAATACATTGTTAGTATGAGCAGGTTGCTGGTTCAAATCCTCTGGTTGACAGAGTGATTTAAGTATTGGGTCCCGAACCCCCATTGGCCCCGGTGGTTGTCTGACGCTGCTTTCTCAAAAATGCGTGTAGCTTTGGACAAACGCATCTGCTAAGTTAATAAAATGTAAACCAAGGGCCAAGTGTATGAGTAGCTTTTTGATACTACAGGCAGTCACCGGGTTACAAACAAGATCTGTTCCTGAGTCTGTCTTTTCGTCAGATTTGTAAGTAAGACAGAACAGGTACATATGGTTCTTATTTAGTGTTTTCAAAAAATGTAATGTTTGTTTTAGTATAAAATATATATTTTACCTTTTAATGCAAAACATACATAAAAACACTTCCAAATATACTAAAAAGTAATCCAGTACATAATAATAATAATAATAATAATAATAACAATAATAATAATAATTATTATTATTATTATTATAACAACAATAATAAGAAGAATACAGTAATTATTAAAGTAACAACATACTGAAGAGAGGGAGGGAGAGAGTGAATCTGTGTGTGTAGGTAGATGTTACAATAAAAACAAATTGCTCTAAAACAATTTAGATAGAAAAAAGGAAAAAAAAACATGATGCTCTGAAGTTGCTCAATATTTTCATGAGCATCACGTAAATTTGTTATTATGAACCATTTTATTTAGCTTAATCCTTTAATACTGTACAATAGGCTTTGTAGCAAGCATTCTTAAGTATGAGTTGTCTGTAACTCTACCCTGTGTTTGGTGTGACTGCCCTAGGCCTTACAGATGGTGAGTCTGAGAGTTTTGTGGTGTCGTCTCAGGGCGACTCTGGCGGACCCCTGGTCTGTGAGGGCCGTGTCTATGGTGTGGTTTCCTGGGGGAACAGCTGTGCCAGTGCCAAGTATCCAGGTGTCTATACTGCCGTCTCCCAGTACCGGAGCTGGATTGACCAGACTATTAACAGCTTCTATGGCAAGTATATAACCACAGTAATCTTAGCTTATATCAGGAGTTGCAGTAAGGGAGCTTTCTGGTGTCATAATCATTTGCTACATTTTCACCCTTTTGGTTCATTGGCATCAAATATATATATACTTGAATATTCAAAATTTAATGCAGCTCATTATTTTTTAAAACCATCCGTTTAGTATTCCAGCCATGCCACAGAGGGTTTGAGGCTTGTAATTTTAATGCTTCAAAATTGAAATTTAATTTATTTTTTATAACTCGTACCACATCCTTCTTTCTTTTCCCCACTTTAGACTGTTTTTTATAAGTGCCTGTGCTATTCAGCAGAGATTCCCTGCTGCACAATCCTCAGCAAGAACTGGAAAGAAGTTCATGAAACCTCTCAAGAAGGTCACCAGCAGGCCATGCTGGTGTCACCAAGGGTGGAAATGCCACACACGCATAGCCCGATTTGCCAGCGAGGATCGCTTTGTCAGACTCCTGTGGAATGAAGAACAATTAAAGAGATACAGGCCATAATATCGCCTTTGGGAGCCTCAGAGCAAAGTAAATACAGTTCTGTATAGTGAGCTCACTGGATCGCAGTAAAATTTCCCTTGCCTTTGTAACATAAATCTGGGATATTGAAATATAATAAACGATTTAAAAATAAATAATTTTAATTATTGAAAAGCAATTATTAAAAAGCAGTTCCCCGACTTTAGGATGACATAGTCGTCACTGTTCGATTAGATTTCTTGGAATATACTCAAAGCTCTAGAACATGGCTGTCTGTCTCCACTCCATTACACTGTAATGGTACAGAACTTGAGCTGCTGTGATTCCAGTTCTCAGTGGATTAATGTTAATGTCCCTCCTGGTGTCAAACGAAAGCTGATAGTATCAGAAATCTCAACAGACTCCTGAAAACCCGAGACGGCCATGAGATGAATACTTTATGGCCCACTCTCTGGTTTCGCCAACTCGACCATCCTCTTAAAATGGTGCCCACGTCCAGCACCATGTGACTCTCCTGACTGAGCTTAGAGGCAGATGATTGGTTCAAAAGATCTTTTTTTCTTTTCGTCTCATTGATCGGCTGACTGTATCAAGGAAATTGCTGGACATATTCTGTTACATTTCCTATTCAAGACCTCCATCAAAAGGGGTCCCAGAGGATTTTTATGTAATTTTTTCTGGCATGCAAATGTGTTCTTTTACACTATGCACACAGTATCAGTTTAGTCCAGGCAAATGGATGTAATTCCCAAGGGACCTGAATCTTTTGCTAAAAAGACAAATGTAATAAATGAAAAGTCATAGCAGATGAATATGAAATGAAATTGAAATCTGCATTGAAGTAGGCCAGCTGTTTGTGTAGTGTCCATGCCTGACTTAAGTTTATTTATACTGTATTGGGTTCATATTTAGAATCAGATGTCTTACATGCCCACAAAAGGCTATTCATTAAGCTTTCAATGTGTTATGCTTGTGTAATGAAGCTTCAGCTGAAAAGTTTTCCTTACTAAGAGTTTGGGAAAATAATGGCATGATGTGAGAACCAGCTCTGCAATTTTCTGAGGATTTTTCTCAAGCAGGAAACAGAAATGATGTTATACACTGAAGCCACCACAAGGGGGCACATAACTACTATACCAAAAATGAGACCCAGCTCCCATTCACACTGGGCTGCCTGCAAACATAAACACGCACACGCATACACACACACACGCACGCGCATGTACACACATGCACACACACACACACACACACACGCATACACACACAAAGAACAAGGCACAATTTCTTTAGACAAAATGTTCACTTCAGTGAATGAAAAACACATACATGATTTCCCTGGATTAAATATTATACATTTAAATTTATAGCTATAACACCATAGGGATACATTTTTGTTGAAAAATAACTCTTCCCCTTGGACTAATACTCCTTCAATGGGGAGCGGGGTGTCACACTTTGGGGAACTGGGTGATATTCGGACGCAGGAGGAGATTGTAGACTGCAAGGCAATGATCAGAAACAAGATGTCCACTACTGTGTATGTTGATGCTTCCATGTCCCATTCTCGCCAGTGTGGGGAAGCAATAAAAAAAGCCAATAGGATGTTGGGGT
>JABFEB020000104.1:20813419-20830888 GCA_019775895.2 Stomatorhinus ivindoensis | reverse complement strand
ATGACTGGAAACACCTCCCGTTGTCACATATTTGTTCAACTCTATGAATGGCCAGGTGTACAAAAAAAGGCAATAAATAAATTACATCATTTGAAAACATTTCCAGAATATGTTTTGAAATAATTGTTCTTCTAGCTTCTTTACATAGCTCACATAATTGAAATATTCAGACCATTTTTACAGTTTAATATCCTCAATTTCACAGTGTACAAATAATTTTTGGCTACACTGTAGAACCTATAATTAATTCATCCATCCATCCTCCGCAACTTCTTATCTAGTATAGCATTGCAGTGAGCCTAGATGCAGGGTGGCATACGGGTTAATGGGTTAGGCCAGAAGATCGTCGATTCAAGTCCCATCCTTAAAAGATTAACCACATCCCTGTTGGGCTCTGGGGCCACATGGCTTGGAATCCAAACTTCACTCTCAACTGCGTATATGTGTTTATGTCTCAAAGGAAATTAGGATTCTATGTGTAAAGATGATCACTGTAATGTACTTGCGCAAATGGCAAATAAAGCGTTGCTTCATTTATGCCAGGAAGCACTGGACAGCATGCCACTCTGTCACAAGGCCTGTGCTCACACACGCAATTTGAACAATTTAGTGTCTGCTTCCCCAACCCGGTCTTTGTGGACCCCGAGACAGTCCACGTCCAAACATGGGAGTCCCGAGGAGTGAGTTGGAAAATACTGCATTAGACTGTGGGAGGAAATCAGAGTACGTGGGGGGAAGCTGAAAGGAGCACAGGGAGATCTCTATGCACAAAATGTCAGAGTCAGGAACCGGATGCCCCTACTGGGCGGGGGTGTCAGGCCACAGCACTAACCATTGAGTCACCACGCCACCCACATGCCATTAAACCTGCTTTTAAATATATATATTAAAGTTTAATTAGGTATCTCAGTTAAAGTTTAATTACCAGTTTTTGTTAGGAAGGTATTCTTTAGAGCTTTTAGGGCCAGTGAGTAACGTATTCGGCTATCAAAGCCACCATTATAGGAAGAAAAATCCATAAGGCATCGATAAAAATTGTAATTAATCACACGTTATCCTGTTAATTGCCAGTAAGGTCAGTAATATTGAGCAGTTTAATCCGTAAAGGAGTCGATACAGTCTTTTTTATAATGGGAGTCATAATGAAATGCCTATATGTTTTCCTTCTGAGTCCCACACTGACATAAGACAGCATAAAGCACTGCAGAGTCGTCACACAACTGGAACTGATTCCCTATTTCACATGTTTAGCAGAGAGACACAGATTCACCTGACTCTGCTGTAACAATGCAGTAATGAACGTGGCATTATTTCAGAGAAAGCCTTTTGCTGTGGCTGTCAGTTTTGCTGATTTTCTGCCCCCCCTTCCTCCCCCCTCCCTCCTGGCTTCTTGTCAGAACCCAGCAGTGCTGAGCTTACCAGTGGAAGGACTGACAGGAACTGGCATGTTTTAATGATATTTCCTAACTTAGCGCTGCCATCTGCGGCTACTTTGATCTGCTTGGAGATCACTTCCTTTTCAATGGAGAACTGAGCACTTTGAAAAATACGTTCCCTCTGTCTGTCTCTTCCTCTCTCTCTCTCTCTGCACAGACACATCGCTTTTTCTCTCTGTGGCATTCTCATTTGTACTGCTCTCCAAGTCTGTTGCTAGCCTCCCACCCCCCCCCCCCAGTATTGGTGCCAGAACACATCTGATGGCTGGGAGGAAGATAAAAGGTGGTACATTTTATTTGGTGGGGGGAAGGGTACATGGATGAGTGACAACAGTAAAAGTTGTTGACGGGTGGTGTGTGGTGACAGTAAATGTTGTCGACTGGGGGGGGGGGGGGGGACTTCACTTATGCTGACACAGTATGCCTTAATCCTTCATTTTTAGTATATCTGAGTTATTATTTTTGGGGGGACACAGGCAATAATTGCACCCCCCAAGGCTAATCATTGGATCCACAGATGCATCTACAGACAAAGCAGATAGAAAAATAGATTCACAGTTCAATTGCAACTTTTACCTATTTTGCATGACTAGTCTATGAGTAGTATCTAATGGATTCTAGTTTACATGAGAATGATCTTGCGCTGTAGAGTATACAGCAAATGTTGTTGCATTCTCCTCTTTGTGCTACACTGAGAACAGCATAATCATGTTTCAAATACCTGCACATAACATTAACTGTTAATATAGCTTTTGCAACATGCTGATTAATTAATGAAGGAAGTAAGGGGCCACTAAAATGAAGACAGAGACTGGATTAGCATTTGCATCTGATTTATTGCACATCTATTGATAATTAGCTTATTCAAAGTATTCATTTATTTGCTTTGTGAATGTCTTCATTTGTAGTGAAAAGCACATTTTGTAATGGAAAGCGGTCATAAACACAAGTGAATTGTTTTCTCAAAACATGCAGGTACACAAATTCATGTACATATTTTCTTCTCTTTTCTGTATCCAGGCACTTGTGGTGACATTATCATGGCATAGCTGTACAGGCAGCATAGGAAAAAAAATATGTGCGACTGCTTTGTTTGCAACAGAGCATCAAGGTTAAACACTTATAAAGACATTACGCGCCTTCTGCTCATTTTCAGTCATCCGTACATGCTACAAAAGCAAGCCATCTCATTTCTGATACTAATATTCCATGACAAATTTTTATCGTCCATCCAAAGAGCAGCATCTAAAATGCAGGTGACATATGTATACTGATTGTGATTCATTTTGTTGGTCACGCCTGTCCTACGTCAGGTATCTCATGTTTGTTGCTATAGGGGCAACAATGGGATACCCACATCTTCTGAATCCGGTACAGAACTGGCAGCTAACATGTGGGAGGCATGTTTCATGTCCTACAACGGGGACGTTGTTTGTGTTTCACGTACAGCCTTTTCTGGACAATCATAGAGGGTGTAGCAATGACTCCTGTGGTATCACAGAGGCTCCTGAGGTTCCCTCAGGTACTCTGCCTTTCTCATGCATTCGCAGACATGTGTTTTAGGTCGATTGCTATCTCAAAATTAGCAAAAGTTGGTAATAGTCTGAATGAGGGTGTGTGTCTTAAGGATTGGTGTTCCTGTAGGAGTTGGTTCAGAGAGACAACCAATCAGATTGTAGAGAAGGTATCCTACAACTAGAGGAAGTGGGCCAAAAACATCTGATTGGTTGGTCCTGCCTTCTGCAGTTGCTTGGACCCACTTCATCAACAATTTGATTGGTTATCCAGTCCCACTCTAAACCTGTAGAGAATAAGTGTCGATAGATGGATAGATGGACCATAATTGTTGAATTCTATATAATAAGAGGGAACACACCAGACAGGTTAGGCTTTGATGAGGTTTGTTTTGATTGTTATTACTCTCTATAAATAAAATGATGTACAAGCAAAACTGCATATCAATCATTTTCTTGCATCAAAATATGTTGAGATGTTGTTTTGGTAAAATCTTAAACTATCCAGGAAGCCCTTATGATACCATAAATGAAACTGATGAATAAAGTTTAAGGATGTTATGTCTTGAAAAAAACAGCCACTGCGTGCGTATTCTGATCAATGTGACCATGACTAAGACTCATTGCATAACAATATTAAAGGGTAATGGAAGATCAATATGTTTTTGTATCTTCCAACCACTGAACCAGGTCAACATGAATGGGAAGAGATACTGTATATATCATGAGTAAAAAATGGAATCTCAGTAATATTCTTTTTGTACTTCCAAAACAGTCATATTCACAGATCAGGATGCCTTAAAATAGGGGAGGACCAAAATATGTCAAAATCAGAGTCACTTTCAGAATTAAAGCTGGACAGAAATGTCACAGGGGGGGTGAAGCCTAGACATGAGGTAGTGGGTGGGAAGTAAATTCACTATAAGCCTTTTTTTATGAAAATTAATCACTGTAACTGAATCATGCATTGACATGGGAATTATTTTTAGTCCATATTTATTTAAAAAATGAAAAATAAATTGCTTATCATCATCTTCATTCAGCTTCTTCTGATTTGTGATTGGTTTGCTTATGGTGTGAGGATGCCAAATCGATCATACCAGCCTTCTCTTTCCATGGCCACTCTAGCTTATTTTGGGGATCTCAGAATTTTCTCACTGCAATATCTAATCCCTTCAGCATGTCCAATGTCTGGCCCATGGTTTCTACCCAGCGGGACGTGCTTGGAGAAGCTCCCCATCCAGCCAATTAGGAGACATTCTTCTGGATTTCCTGAACCACCTTAACTCCTATTAACAAATGACCCTATTAGGAAGAGTGAGCCTGGTAACCCTGCAAAATGATGTAGCTGCTTGTGCTTCTGACCATGTCCTGAGGACAGGACATGGATTCACTACTAAACCACTATTCTCATCTGATGACTCAGCTCTGACTTCGCCATCCGCCTCCAACAAAGTGATTTTCCTGTCCATCTAACGTTTCCTCTTACCGTCACTCATAAACAAAATACTGAGGTCACCTCCTTCACTAAGGCTAGAGTCTCTCCCCTTATCTGAACGGAGCAACCTACCATTTTCCAAGAGAGCACCATAGCCCTCGAATTTCCTGCTGTTTCACAGCCAGCACTGACCTGCTCAAGTGAATGCCAAGGATCTAAGTCGGACTGTGGTCAAAAGAACAATATCATCTGCAAATAAGCTGCTACCCAATCTAAACAACATTGACCTCCTCGTAAAGGATGTGGATACAACTCTCATGACATTTTCTCAAGAACTGAATAGCATACAGTAGTAACCACGGTATCCCATATTACTGCAGCATCTCCCATAGTATTTGTAAAATCAACAGTTCACATGTAGGGTGTGTTAGCACATTTTCACAAACCGCTGGTCCACTGTTCCACTGCCAGGCCGGAACCAGCGTTATTCCTCTTGAATCCTAGGTTTCTTCATTGGATGGAGTCTCCTTACTTGTATATTGTCATGAAAATCGAGAAGGATTCTCTCAATATTTGGCACATAGCTTCTGGTTCTCTTTTTAAAAATAGGGACCGCCACCCTGTTTTATCAGCGAAAAAGTACTTTTCCCCTGTCTGTGCATCATCGAAGAGGCACATCAGCTATATCACCCTACTACCAAGCTGAGCTCATTTGAACAAAGGAGCAGAGCTTGATTGGGTATATCGGGGGGAGGTCGGGGCCAGGAAGACCTGCGCAAGATGTCCTCATTTTGCTGCAAATATCTGGCTGAAGCTTCCGTGAGAAATAGTTTCAGCTTAGACTTCTGGAAAGACCCCCCAGATACTGAGTGAGGCTGGGGATTGAAACAGTTATTAAATTTAAGAAGAACACCCTGTGAAAGGTCATTCATTTGTGACTCCTCATTTACACTTGGTCTATGGAGTTTTTCTTTTTATAGAGTGTATGAGCATTTTGTTGCCTTGTCTGGAAGGGCAGTCATCAGTAAGGCTTAAATGTCCACCGTGTGTAATTTCATTTACTACAAAACAAAAAGATAACTGACTTATGTACACAGGAAACAAAGGAATCCATTTGGAATACATTTACTGTAAATGGTTCTTGCATAAGTGAATAAACAGAAACAATGATGGATGACACCTGGGATCTCTGCCCTGTACATGGTCACGTTAAGTCGAGGCAAAGCTGCTGACTGTCTTTCTCCCATTAATTAAGAAACTTTGTAGTACATGGCCTAATCTTGACCAAATTAAGCTGTTGACATTTCAATGGTTCCCAGAATCAATTCTGTAGCAGACATTTGGCCCGCCATCAGGGAGCAGCCAAATACCTATCAGAGCCATTTCTGTTTACAGCTCACTGTTTTGCTGATTATTGCTCAGAGGTGAAATCACTGTCATTATTGATAGGGCCTTCACTTCCCCAGCTCAGTCATCAATGGCCCCCGGAGTCCAGGCACTGATCCACTCCAGCTGGGTAATTTTCCCAGAATGCAACATTCTACTCCGGAAATCTCAGTCGGGGTTCCTGTGATCTGTTTGCCGTGAACACGTCAGTGCTGCTGTCACTCTTCCCTCCTGTGAGTCCCTGATTACCCATAAGGGAGCAGTGGAAAATCAATACGAAAGAATAGTGACGACAGTGAGACTGCAGCAGCGTGTGCTAAATGAGCCCGGATATGGGGATGATGTGACGGCAGGGCTGCCTCTAAGATTTTTAAAAATGCTGTTTGATGTAAAAGGCTGATTTGAATGTGCTGTTTGATGGTGTTTCTGGTGATAGGTGTCATGGGGCAAGTGTGGATACATGATAGGGCTGACAACAAACTATTAATGAACCATAACAGTCGGTAATCTTTATTACAAACGAATGAGTTCTAAGTAGAAAACTTTGATTTATTTAAAAGAAATTAAAACATGCAGAGCTTCAGTGATGTTTTACTGCAGATCCCTAATTACCAACATTTGTTACTTCAGTATAATTTCCCGCATAAGCAAGACTATGGTGCTGTTAATATCAGCTGAAAGACTGTAATGTTTACATGAATGCTGCAGCAATTTATATTTATCAATCTACATAATGGTTATATATTATCTATCAGTAATTATATATAGTTTCACTGTAACTGATGCATAAGTACTTTCTGAGGAAAACACAAATAAAAAATTAATAATAGAATGTACATAAAATATACACTTTGTTATGTCGATCCTCCTGTGTGCCATGCCCCCCTCTGTATTTAAGTCCGCGTTAGAGTATGTTTCCCCAATCATTTCAATGACGTCACTGTGTTTTTCCTGAGTGTGTTACCCCTTAATAAATCCCATGTTTACCCGATTCCATGATTCCCTTTGCCTGCATCCCTGCTCCGTGCCTGCTCCAAACAAGACAGAATGACCGGACTCTGGACAAAGACACTTCGTCTCACCAAGGAAATTTTACTAGCTTGGTCAGCCCGAAGTCCGGGACAACCCCATGGCTCGAGCCCTCGTTTACTGGACGAGGGATATCCTAGAGGAAAAGTCCTGTTCCTCCGCTTTTTTGTGTGATGACATGGCTGGAATCACAGTGGGTTCGGGTAGCCCATCCGATGGGGGCAATCCACAGTCCAAGGCTACTTGCCTCATTGTCTCTGTCACCCCTCTCCTTTGCTGCCACAAGTTGTCTCGCACCTCTTCAGTGAGGGGTGGATCCCTCAGGAAACCCAGCAAGGTCTGATGCGAAACCTGCTTGCACCTCTGAAGCTCCAAGGGGAATTCACCTCACTGTGCTAGACTCGGCAGTGATCCTAATTCGTTCCAGAAGCGCACCCTCTGGTGCGCTCCATCTCTTTGTCCCTGTTCCAGTAGCTCATCTCCTCGCTGCAACTTCATATACATATACTACATTTTCCTGAGGCTCGTCTCCTCGCTGCCGCTATGCCTGCACCAGGGGCTCATCTGCCAACCCCACCGCTTGACCTGCGCCAGAGGTTCATCTTCCCTCTACCCCTTTGCCTGTGCCCAAAGGCTTGTCTCCTCGCTGCCGCTTTGCCTGCACCAGGGGCTCATCTGCCAACCCCGCCGCTTGACCTGCGCCAGAGGTTCGTCTCCCCTCCACCTCTTTGCCTGTGCCCGAAGGCTTGTCTCCCCGACACTACTTTGCCTGCGCTCGAGGTTCGTCTCCCCATTACCACTTTGCATATCCCCAAGGCTCATCACCCTGCCGCTGCTTTGCATACAGAGGCACAACCCTTGGCCCCAGTTCCTGTTTCCCCAGCTCCAGTTCCCGAGGAGGTCCCTGATCATCGGACCAGCGCTCCACCCCCTTTGGTGGAGATGGAGGAGGAGCTTGAGTGGAACCGCTTAAGAATTTCCCTGATACCAGCCCCTAAAAACCCCTCCGTTGGATCGCAACCCTATCCCCATCATGGAAGATCCCGGCCAGGGCCCCGTCTCTTGGTGTCCTGCATAGGGCGAGGACATCTGCATCGGGGTCAGGTCCTACCCACTCCACCCCTGGGCTTGCCTTCAGTCCCCCTGGCTCCGGCTCGATGGTCACCTGTGGTTCCCCCTGTGGTGACTTGTTGGGCACCTGCAGTCCTGCCTCTGATGCCTTGTTGATCACCTGCGGTTCCCCCAGCTCAACCTCATCGGTTGCCTATGCCTTCACCAGCTGTGGCTTCACCATTACCTTCTGTGACTATTACTCCCTCCTCGCCTCCTCCAGTGTCTCCTTTGCCTCACTCCTTGACTGCTTTCCTCCTTACCCCCTTCGGAGTCACCTCCACCTCCTGTCTTGTGGTCGCTCAGGGTCCCTCCAGCTCCAGTCTTGCGGTTGCCTGTGCCCCTTGCCGCTCCCACCATTAGCCCGCTGGGGTTCCCTCCGGCTCCCTGATTCCCCCTGCCCTTTACCTCTATGCCTGCAGGTTTGGTTCCCTCTGTGGGTAGTTTCCCTGTGTTCCTTCCTCATCCATTTGGTTCTCCCTTGCTCCATCTTGGTCCCTTCACTCCTCCTTTTGTCGGTGTGCCACCTGCTGTTGTTCATCTGTTGTCCCCGTCCTTGATGTCTCTGGGTCTTGTGTTTCCTTGTTTGTATCTGCATTTTGTCAGTTGCTGCCTGGGTTCTTGTTGTCTTGCTTGTCCCTTGTGCCCTTGGTGTTCCCCTTGGTTTGTTGATGTCTTTGTTCTTTTTTGCGTTTCGGTCCTGTTCCCATGGGTTTCATACTTTTTGCTTTTGTTTCCCCAGGTAGTTTAGAGTAGTATTCCCCAATCAGAGGAAATCTTGGAGTCTGAACGCGGGGTCAGGTAATTTATCTGGCACTCCTGAAGCATGTTGGGGGGTTAAGGACCTTGTTCAAGGGCCCAATTGAGATTTTCTGCAAACGACGGGGCTAACCCACTGAGCTCCACAACGGGTGTTTCTGGGCAAACAAACTGTCCCCTCAGAATCTGTATATCACACAGTCTGAGTTGTCTGATTTCTCTACTAATCAAGATTCAATGTCAGGTCGATTTCCAGGAAGAAAAACAGCGGGCTATTAGTATTAATTTAGCCATTGTACGGCTGAGGACTTCACAGCACCACCCCTAGCCAAACATGCATTAGCGCTGAGGCTAACGCTATTGCTGGTGACAAATGTAGCATTAACAAGTTTCTTCAGCTTCAGCGCGAAATGTCCAATCATTTAAATTCAGCCCACTCTGTATACCATTGGTTATCTGCAAAAATACAGGCCCACATGCTGTCTTGCAGGCATGAGTCACTAAATAACAGGCGACAAATGTTTACAGAAACCGAGTGTTGGTTTAACTGTCAAGACCTCATCTTATCTAATTTTCATCTGGAGGAACAATGCTAGTGTAGTGTTACAGAGGTGGTTAATCCAGAGAAGTAGATTATTTTTCAATTATTATTATTATTATAGTTTCAATTTTTGAGATTAAAGTATGAAACAAATAACTTTGAAAAAAAATATTATTATACTTTTTTGTCATTTAAAAACACATCCCAGCTTATCTTTCAGGAAAAAAATCACCCTTGTAATATTGCAAAATATATTATCTGACCAGTTTATTTATTACCTCCTCAATGATTTCTAGCCACCAGCTGCCACTGTTCAAAAAACACCAAGCATAAACTTTTCACGGCATTGTGGAAAGGGCAGTCAGGGTCACTTCTACTGTTGTTTCAGTCTCCATGTCAGAAAATGTGTTCACTCTGAAGCGGCAAGCGATCAAGTTAGTGGTGACTCATTCTGCAATATCCAGCGATGTGCTGATTTATCCTGTTCCATAGCAACTCGCTTATCTTTTATTTTTTAATCTGGAAAGCTGTCTCTGGATCACTGTGAAGTTTTTTGCAACAGCGGCCATGTGCAGAGGATTATGAAATGGAGGATTTCAATGGTGCAGAAAATTTATACAGCTGTACAGACACGTGAGGGCTGCGATCATTATTCTACTGAGCTGTGGTCGGCCAATTACAGAAATCTACTGTGGGCTATTTCTGAACTAATGATCATTGTCAAAGCTTAACTACTGTATACCCCAAACAACTCTTAGTCACTATCTAGAGTCAGCTCTTTTACAACTCTCTCTAATTTGTCCTCAATTTTAAAGAACCTAGGTGTTAAACATAGATGATAGATAGTAAGAATTCTAACATACAATTATTATATATTTCTTTTTACAAAACCTGTTTAATTGCTTTGGAAAAAGCACCATCTGATGAAAGGTTGGGTACTAGGTCTAAGGTATGAGACTACAGTTTGTTGAAACAGCTGTCAACTTGCCAATTTGCTTTCTTTCTCTGAGCTCAACATGCCAATTAAGGGAGACTGGACAGATAAGAAAAGCATATACGGGAGCCTTTTTCTGGAATAATGTTTTTAAAGCCAGCTGAAGATCAAGCTGAGTACCCGAATCAAGGAAAGACAAAGGGCCACATTTTCACGAGCTTACATTTATGAGCTGGAAAGATGTTTTGGCTATACCCTAGTATGAATGAGGTAATATAGTCAAATACGCTCTAATGGGCTTGCAGTTGTGAGGTTTCATTATGCCATAACATTGTCAATTCTACATCATCGATGAATGATCCCATTAAGGATTTAATTATATAAAAGATGTACAGACCTCAATAATTATTCTCTGGTATAACACTGGTTAAAGACTGTCATTGTACAAATCAATACGCATATTTCATTCCATGACCCATAGTCTGCTTGCATTACAATACCCTTTCTTGCTTCTGAAATAATGTGCTGTTTCTGAAAATTTCACACTGAAATAATGATAATTAGTGGTTTAGTATGAACTCATGAAGTGCTTCAGTATTAATTTATACACACGTATTTACACACATATTTAGGCAGTAGGTCATACAGACACAAATATACATCTTTGACAATGTACAATACAATATTTGGCTATGCCACTTTTTTTAGGTAATGAATCACAATGACATGTGTCTTTGGAGAGAAACAACATAACAAGAATAATACAAGGCCCGTGCCATCGTCTTGTTATTATACAAGAGGCTGCCGGGCTGACATTATTGTTGGAACTATTAGTATATACATTTTACATGTGCATTATTTAAATTTAGGAATGCCATACATGCATATAGAATGTATAAACAATGAAAAGTTCCGGATTAAGTAAATGACCAGTTTATTTATTTATTATTTATTGATCACCATGTCTCCGTGCTTGAGAACCTATATCATCATCAACACAATTCACATACAACCCCAGTTTTCTTCCCTTTTTGTATCTCCGAACAGCCCTCTGTCACATATATCTATGCTGATTCCTCGAATTTCTGCCTCTTCAGAATAACACAAATATTTTTCGCCTCATCGGTTTCATATTGGAGGTCAACCTGTGAGGCGCTGGAGCGACTGGACGATCTGCCGCAACCATGCTAATATAGACTCCTATTTGAGTGCTTCAGTGTCCCCAAAGCAGGAAGGTCTTAACCTATTTGTCTACACTAACATTGATGCTGAAGGCTTTTAGTACTGGATCAATATGCAAGACTCTGTTATGTATGCATGTGGGATGAGTGATTTTTCCTGAGCGTCCTGAATCACAATTCAAGAGTTAAGACAGTTGGTTCACTTGCCCGGTGAGCGTCATCCTTTCATGAGTAATTATGGTAGCTGTGATCCTTCATGCCCTGGGAAATGATATGCAACTCCCAAAAGCTCTCAGCGAGCAGAAGGTTACACATGTTTGTATGCAGAGAATGATGCATTCTGTAAACACCCTGCCTCTTTCCAGATGACCTCTACCTCAGATCATTTTGCCTCAAAGGAAAAAAAAAGATGGAAAAAAGCACAATGCCATTCTGAACTCACCTCCATTTTTCATTATAATTATACTTTATGGTCCGGATAGTATGAAGCCATGACTCTTACTTGGACAAATGAAATGAGAAAGCTCTAATTCTGTGCTGTTAGCCTCTAATGAAAGGCATGTGGACACAGTCCTAATGCAAGGGCAAATCTGACATTTCCAATCCCCTTTCAGAAGGACTGAAGGTCTGGCATGGGTACAACAAGGGGGAGGGTGCAGTGCAAGGTCAATAAAGTAACCATGTCCCAAAAACAAACCACAATGCTGGACAAATGCCAGCAAGACAATCCAACTATTTGCTTTAACTTCTCCTGCATTGCTTTGTGGAGTCTCCTCATTGATGTAACACTCTGCCCACTTAGAAAGTCTGATATTTGGCACCAGGTGTCACATTAGGTATGACAAACAGATAAAACAGTGATGTTTCTCCCAAATTTGAGTCTGTAACATTTGAGTACAGAGCCACACCATTGCTAGTCTTCGCCATATGGCTGGATATTTCTATTGACACAATATGTATATTCAGTCTATCCATTTATCCAGTTGTATTCACACAGGCCCAGTAAAAGCCTATATGTCTGCTGGAAAATAAACAAAAAACATTTTAGATGTTTTTATTTCATTACAGAATCTGGTATTAGGTAAGTAGTGGGGGGGGGGGGGGTTAGGGTTAGGGTTAGGGTTAGGGGGGCTCTTTTGAAAATCTTTTGAAAATCATCCAAGCTCTGCCCCAAAGCCACCAATGAAAACATGGTGTGCACTAATGGGTGGGTGCGAATCTGGAGGTGAGGGGTGGGCTTTAGGAAATTACAAACCATTACTCTTTGCAGTATCTTAATGTCTCACTTGGGTTCCTTGATTTCAGATTGCTCATTTTCCACCTGCTGACTTTTAATGTGGGAGCTGCCCTAGGAGGCCTCGCTATTGCCGAAATGCCAGGGAGTTCAGTCACACAAAGAAGAAATCAGTGGCCCCAGCTTTAGTGAAGCATAAGAAGTGAAAAATATATGGCCACAATAAAACGTCACTGGGGATTTCATCCGCCACGGCTGCATCCTCAAATAGTGAAGCCAGACCTCACATACCTTTATTCTAGTCTCTTTTGTTTAATTGTTAATCCCTCTTTTCTCTCGATTTTATCAGCCAGTCAATAATCAATCGATCATTCAGTTAATCAATATTATACCACAGCACTGTCACATTCTTGAATCTGTAGAGTGTTGGTCTATTTTCACAGTAGTAAATGATGAATTTGTGATCATACTCTTTCATTCTCCCTAATTTAACTTAATAGATGCTATAACGGCAAAGAAATGGCTAAAAGTCACTTAGACAACAAAACTGCTTCTGGCTGAGGACCAGAACTTGTGCTCCGTGATTAAATATTAAATAAATGCAGTTCTGCATTTAAAAACATATAATGCACGGCTTGTGCATTAATTCTCACTTATTCAATTATGTAGCTTGTAAATTTAGGAGCTTTGTTCTGTCGTTGCCTGTGGCTCATTTCCATCTTTACTTAAGACATTTGAAGAATTCTTACT
The DNA here is from genome assembly GCA_019775895.2 of Stomatorhinus ivindoensis. Taxonomy (NCBI): domain Eukaryota; kingdom Metazoa; phylum Chordata; class Actinopteri; order Osteoglossiformes; family Mormyridae; genus Stomatorhinus; species Stomatorhinus ivindoensis. Next base: position 20,817,576 of record JABFEB020000104.1, on the reverse strand, counting down.
ATCAATAAGACATCATAATTTCCTAATAAAAAAGGTATTATATATGTGCTGAATGTACATCTCATATTTCATGTAACTCAATGATGCTGCAAAAAGCCAAATATGTTTACACTGCACTCCACAAGCATAACCTTCCAACAAGCCTCACCATCATCAAATATTCAAGAGGCTCAGCCATTTTTTTTTTTGCCAAAAAGGCAAGAATCCAGTCTTGTAGTGATGGCAGATGTGTTCAAAACAGGCAAAGCAGAGTACGTGAACTGCATATAAATGCCTGATTAATAACCGAATAGATCCAGATATTGGAAATGTGATTCTTTGCTCACCAGGCTGATCCAGCCCTAGTCCCTTTCCGTCCAGGCCAGACAATGAATCACATAAAAATAATTTATTAGCTGCACTGAGTATGTGACAATGCAAACAAGCCACATCTATGGCAAGAAATACTAGCAACCCTTAACACATGATGGTTTATAATAAAAGAGTCCTCTCCCTAACCCTAACCCAACCCATCAAGATTAGAAGAAGCTTCTTTTCAGCATTCCCATCCAACTCCTGCTTTGAAAAAAATATTTACAGTACAGAATGTCTACACATCTGAAACCCCGGCACTAATGTAGTTGTCCACATTGTTTCTGAATGTTGAGGGATGTTTGAGTTTATGTGGCACAACTGTTACAGGACTAACCAGGCCAGTATCTTAAATCTACTAACTGGGCCATTTTCATAGAATTTCAGAGCTGCTGTTAAATGAAGCCCAGTTTGCACATCCATTCATCTGTATATTTTCCATTCCAATACAGGGTCGCACTGAAGTTTATCCCACGGAGCACAAGGGGGCATCCTGGATGAACTTTAGCACACTAAAAAAAAAATGTCAAGAGAATTGCACTTTTTGGCTTTGAAAGGTGACAGGAAGTTATTGTGAATGTGTAAAATTCATGTCTTTGATCTGACATTGTTGGAGTGTGTTAAAAGTCTGTCCAGCAGCTGACACCCCTCAGAGATCATCCTGGGCTTCCCTGCAGGTTTAAAATATTAATGATTAACTTATTCATGATTAACTTATTCTTGCGACTTGACCAAGACAGGCAGTTGATAGAAGGATGGTTGTTAAATACTTTTTAGGTCTAATGGCCAATGAAAATACCAATTTAAATAGTTAACCAGACATGATGCAAAATTGATAATAATACCTGGGTATATTAAATGGTATTAAGTGATTTCAAAATATAGGCGAGTTACAAGTTTCTCTCACAGAGCCGTTTCAGCCAGTAAACAAATGCAACATCCTTTGACTATTTTGCCTTGAGGGTGTGAAATTATGAATTAATGCTGTGAAATGCATTATTCCACTGCCAAAGTCCATGCTAATTTCATCCCGATGGTCTTGCTTAGCTCAAAACAATCAATAATGCCATATGGAAATATACTAAACATGAGCTGCAATGCTCTGATGATGTTCATGTTTCAATTCAGAAGGACTGCCAAGCCGCTAATCAACTCTTAAACCTATTAATCCCAGCTACCTGCTTAATGGATCATGTCCCAACAGTCCAAAATAATAAGATTGTAAACTGTAAAAGCCTTAGATTCCATAAAAGTCGTTCAATCTATTCTATATATTCAACCATACGACAGGAAGAAATATATACATCATTCACTATGACTGCTGCTGTTTCTATTCCATTTAGTAGTTCACATCTCTATATTTTAGTCCATCATGAAGAAATATCTTTGTCTATCAGAGCTACGGCTTTTTTTCTTGATGCATAAGTCATTGTATAACCTTAACAAAACAAAACAGCAAGGACATGGCAGCCGTGTTTCAGATTTATTAACGCAAATAGTAATGTCACAGATATGTGACAGATTTTCATAAATTGTTGTTTTTATGAGTCTGTGGATGAATTTGTACTACAATAGGTGACATAAGAATGGTGTAGATGCATATAATCCTTGATTTATCAGCTACATATTTAGAAGATATTATGATTATGATGTTATGATTTGATACTCCTAGCACTGGCAATAAATAGTAAAAATTCTAAATAAATACTGAAACAGTAATCACTATGAGGTGTGTTTGACTTGACTAACAGTGATTGCATGCATACATGCAGCAGTTTATATCAGAAAGAAAAATGTGGCCGAGTTTTAATTTTTTTTATTTTTGTCTCATGAGTCCCTTGTTGGTCATGGATGGCAATAGCAACGTATGGCAATCTAATCATGTTAAAAACAATTTTATTTGGTTTCTTAGCAATTAGTACTTTGTTCAGTTGGTTGCAACTGTATTTCAACCAACTGTTTGGACCAGTCAAGTTTATAAGATGGAAGGTTCTGGTGATATAAAGGTATCACGCAAATCTTACTGTATGCATTACTTGATACGTTTGGTTTACTTTCTACTTATTTGAGTTGTTTTATGATACGACAGTATGAAATGTATGGAACGTGAGGTCAAGGTAATCTAAGGCTAACTAATTTATTTTGTAACGTCTGCTTATCTGCATTTATAAATGCTTTCACAGTGTTAATCTTAATGGAGATAGCTGAATATGCTGCGAATACATTCATTTGAACATTGTGTCTTGTTCCTTACATAATATTTTAATTTCAAGTTACTTGATCTGCACTCTGACTGACAGATTCCCTTCTTGGCTTGCAGTGAGGTCATAGATAAGGAAAGAATGGTATAAAAAAATCATAAATTGAATCGTTCTCGTTTAGCTTTCCATACTCAAGGTGGTGACAAAAAAGTACCAGTGTGGCAAACTCGTACCATACAGTGAAATGGTACCCAGTGAACTAAGTTAAAGTATCTCGCTTCACATTCAAGGCTCATCACTGCTCTCTGAAAAGAATTTTAATTCACTGTTTAGCTAACAGTTTTATTTTAGCGGCTGTTGACTCTTGATCTGTTTGCCCGCAGCAGTGAGCCAGAGTACATGATGCAACTTCCCGCAAGCTAAGGTCGATATCTTTTATTTATTTACCCATCTGGATATCGCTATAATGTTAAATATAAGGTGTGGTTATGTATATGTTTGTCTCTGTATGCCTACTAGGTGTATTGTAACATAAAATTAAGAAAGCGCACATGTAATGCAAGTAAAACTGAACCGAAGTATAAGTTTCATAATGCAACTCCAGCAATTTGATAGACATCAATTTTATTATAGCATGTTCAGACAAGAACCATCCAAACCATACTGCATTTTTTTCTGTCCAATGATCCCATCAAACAGGATACTAGCAAAATACTGACCGGATAGGAAGTTCTGGAGTGAAGAAGGAATGATATTATCCTACTACCCATGTCTGAATAGCAGACAGAGCCAGAGCGATAACAAAACTAGGGTATTGACCTAAAAGACAAAGAACCAAATAAACCACGGTATATGACTGAAAAACTGCTGGCACCCACTAAGTTGCTTATCAAAACCTACATATCATTCCACCCTCATCAGTCAGTAAGCCCATGCGCTTGGAAATCCATTTTTGTTTGTGGTTCTTTGACGGCAGAAAGAGCTGCACATCCACATCCTCACAGAATCCTGGTCAACCTTCCAGAAATGCCTGAAGACCCACCTCAACTCTCCCTCCAGCTATTAACCTGTTCAAACTTCATCATGGTGTGACGTTTGCAAATGATTCATCATGTGAATCAGTAGGTGAGTGAGAGACTCAGATAGGTTACCTCTTCGTCATGACTGAAAGAAAGAACTGTACCGCAGTCATGATTGAAAGAGAGACCCGTACCTTAGTCTTGACTGAGAGACCCATACCTTAGTCATGACTGAAAGAGAGACCCTTACCTTAGTCTTGACTGAAAGAGAGACCCGTACCTTAGTCATGACTGAAAGAGAGACCCGTACCTTAGTCATGACTGAAAGAGAGACCCATACCTTAGTCTTGACTGAAAGAGAGACCCGTACCTTAGTCTTGACTGAGAGACCCATACCTTAGTCATGACTGAAAGAGAGACCCGTACCTTAGTCATGACTGAAAGAGAGACCCTTACCTTAGTCTTGACTGAGAGACCCATACCTTAGTCATGACTGAAAGAGAGACCCGTACCTTAGTCATGACTGAAAGAGAGACCCTTACCTTAGTCTTGACTGAAAGAGAGACCCGTACCTTAGTCATGACTG
>JABFEB020000104.1:20798996-20813319 GCA_019775895.2 Stomatorhinus ivindoensis | reverse complement strand
TACCTTAGTCATGACTGAAAGAGAGACCCTTACCTTAGTCTTGACTGAAAGAGAGACCCGTACCTTAGTCATGACTGAAAGAGAGACCTGTACCTTAGTCTTGACTGAAAGAGAGACCCGTACCTTAGTCTTGACAGAAAGAGAGACCCGTACCTTAGTCATGACTGAAATACACCATCAATTGGTGTAGTATATAGCTGACAGTTGCAGTGACTTCCCATATGATACAGCTGGATTTTAGAGAGGCAACATTTTTTAAATTTTAAATGATTTTATCCAAGGTTCATGGGCTGTTAGGTTTGTGTTTTTAACAAACACGAGTAGCTAAGGTACAGTATTGCCAAGACTTAGAGTATAACCTGACCATTTGGTGCCAGCCCTTATCTACGATCTCTTATAGTTGGTCTCTTGTGTGTCCTGATTTTTCTTATTTTTTCCCTTGTCTTTGATTTGAAAGGCTCTTACTAGGCTCTTTCTACAATTTGCTAATTTTCACTTGTTACTGGACAATCACTGGAAGCTCAGCTTAGCTACTCTCATGCTGAATAGGCTCCTGTAATATATTGTCTGACTCGCTCAGGTACAAAAGGGTCCACTGCATATATTTTTGCTCATATTAATAAGAAATGTGATATGCTAAACCCAAGACAGCAAAGTCTTCTGATTTGGGGCAACAAGTCTGAGGCCTGTGTAATATTCACTGTTCAGTATATATACATAGAATTTGATTCTTCTGATCTTAAGTTTCAGGTTAACAATGGCATAACAATGTTGATATTTGGTTCACTGAGCTAATATCTGATATCCCATGCCGTCTCAAGCAGCGGGTATATTGAAAGTGTTGATATAAATTTTTTATTTGAATATTTTTTATTTGAATTGGATCGGCTCCGGTACAGGATGGGGCAGGAACAGGGAGGTTAAGTAGGGCGGAGGAGGGCTGGATGGAAGACAGAGAAGATAATGCTTGTACATTTCATATGCAAACCTGAACACCTCGCACTGCCTGCAAGGTCGGACAGGGGGGGAAAGGGAATGGGATAGGGGTGTCTAATTAGCTTGATGAGCAGCTGCCTCCTTGTGACATGGGCAGGGAGCTGAATGCTTTAGACACGTTATCCGATTAGCATGTCACCGCATCTTATTTTCAGGCGGGAATCAGATGCTACTTAAAATTCACACTAAAGCCTTCATATCTGCTCCCGCTCTTCAGCGATGTGACTGTCGTGCCCTGATAGCGAACGGGGAGGAAGACGGATGTGAAGTGAGAGACATTGTAACCAAGGGGGTGGCAGGAGAGAAAAGTTAAATAGCCTGCAGTTATGGGTCCCTAAAGTTGGCGACTCAGTGGAATTTCTGGACAAACATAAAGTGAAAGCAGCATTCTGATGGGGATATGTACGGAAATTAAACTAAAACGGACACTCTATAGCCAGTAGACTATCTACTTCACTATACATTGTTATTCCCTTCCAGGGTGGTGCTGTAGATGCTGAAAGAAAGTTCATTAAGAAAACCACCAGCCTGTAATCCTAAGTGTCTCTTTAAAAGAACACTCCAAAAGTAACCGCAACTACAGAGCAAGACTCCTAATTTATCAAGTAAGACAGGTAGGCCCTCGACATTAATGTTCATAAACTTTCACGCAATGCTGAGGTTATCTTATACACCCACAGCTGTAGCATGACGCATCTGTTTACTGCCGGCATGTCATATTACATCCTTTTGGGGATCACACTGAGTATATGCAGCGTGTTGTCATGTGGGTGTCTATTTATAGTGGCAAATGTGTCATGCAAAAATGATTCAAAGCAAATGTCTATGGAGGTAGTTGCCTGGCACGCTTTACCAATTAACAGATGTTTATTGAAACTAGCCATTGGTACAGAGCGAAAATGTCGTCAAACGCCCAGATAGTGATTTTTCTATAATAACAGAAGCTGTGCTGTTTTCATCTCTAAGTTCTCTCTCTGAGAGAGATGCCACCTACATAAATTTTGCTAACTGCTGTGGCTACCCTACTGTTTTCATATTAGTATCCATAAGCAGCTCATTTTTGCAAATGCATTAAAAGTTCTATTAAAAGTATGCATTTTAATATCATAGGCAGTACTGTATTTAAAGTACAGTGGTACCCCGGTTCTTGAACTCACTAGAACGCGAATTTCTTGAAAGTTGAACGAACCAGTTTGACCTAGAACTCGATCTGAATATCAGAAGTTGAACCGTAAACGCTGACCTAATTGTACGCGCCAGGAAATTAGTCATATCACAATGCAGTTCTTACTTGAATGCTTTCTTCACAAACTGGACGATTAACCAAATATAGCAGCGCAACATTACAGTAACTAACAATAAATAAACCACTAACTTACGTGTACTATTACAGCATTTATGTCATTTAATTATACTTTATTTTACCAGGTAAATTAACTGAAAACCAGTTCTCACTGCTTCACATAATATTTGGGAGAAATAGCATTTTACGGATTGGAACTGCCAGGGATACAAAACTCATGCGTGTAAGTCTTCAGCCAATAAGGACAATGGCGTGTGGTCAAGCAGGCGGTTCCAGTTTGAGCAGCCGGTGAGAGGTCGTAATGCATTGCGTCAGAATCAGAATGCGTTGCTTTAAGCCAGCGCTGTAAGTAAGTCGGACGCACCCAATGTCCGGACTGGGGAAACAAACTGAAACGCGGACTTATGGTGCGTTCGTTTTTCTCTCGGAACTCGGAAATTCCGAATTCAGTGACATTATGTCCGACAATCTCCCGCTCGAACTACCCACATCTCAGAACAAACAGGGCTTCCTCCACGAGCACACTGCTGTGTGTTGTTGCTTTATATTTTTAGCAGATTTGGAGTGAAATATTTTTTTTCCGATAGACAAACAAACAAGAAATATGAACTAGTCAAATCACATTAAAAGCTTTATAAAATATTTTAGTATAGCGATTATAGCGATATTCTTTTTTCGAGAGGCAAACTACAAACAAACTAAAGACACTGACAAGTCTGGTAAAAATCTGATATTGCATGATAGGATACTGTTTGCAGTCATGATATGGTATTCTGTAGATCGAACACGTGCAGTTACATTTATAACTATTCATACATTTAAGAAAATAAACATTTTTAAAGATTTATAAAATAGAATTAATGTTGAGTGGGAACTCTGGTTTGGTGTAATAACAATAGAGTGAATGGAACTTAAGACAAATATTATACCAACAGTATTAATAAATATGTTGATGTTTGAATCTAATAAATATGTTGATGTTAGAATCCAATAGCTGTTTCCCAGGAGCACAAATTATGCATAGTGAATTAAGTTCCTCAGTGCTTGCAGATCTCATTTAAAAGTAGATTTGAATCCATCTGTTGGCATATGGGATTGAAATGAGCACAACTGCACATGAGAAGGATTAAGTTCCTTACGGGGAATAAAATCTTATCAGAATTTGGAAAGTTCTCCCCAGGTTTTCTATCAACATACACTGCAACTACAATTTCAGCTAAAATAGACTTTATTTTTTTAGAAAGCTCTTTATGAAAATACAACATCCCTTACTCTACATCCACATCCAAATGTTTATGATCTAGATATTTAAGACATCAACATGTCATAATAGATGACATAGGTATTTTTGGTACTCATCTCAATATAATCAGCTATTCATTTATTCAAGGATGACTTATTGTTTACTAGCTGCAGGGAGCTCAGTATATACTCTCCCAGATGGTTGACGGTTGCATGAGGAGGGCATTTTTGCAGTCTGTGGTTGTAGATGGTTTGTAGCCTTGCAGTATGAATTGCCTGAAGTGTGTCTGTGATAGGGAGCCAGTGATAAGAAGCAGGGTCAAAGTGAGCCAGGGTGGACGAGCCAGATTGTGATTATCCGCATGGCAAAGATGATTTATGGTGTTTATAGTATCTGTATTTTTATTTAAAAAGTGCATGAATATCTAGAGCAGGACACAATTTATGTGGTTCTCAAGTACTGTGTAAACCTGTTTAACTCTTATGCGAATCATACAATAATTATGTTACTATGAGAAATCACCTGATGTATGCCTTTGGGGTCACTTTGACCCCAGGGTAGGTGCGAGAGTCAAGTAAGAAACCTGTCATCTACGACCTCTATAAACCAAGTCCAAGAATGAACTACAAATGACTGACTTGAAATTCTGAAAAAAACAAATCTATGCCTAATTCAGTGAAGGTATTCAGTACAGAAACAACTGATCATGATGTCCCTTAGTGGAATATTATTGTTATTGTTATTGTCATTATTACTGTTATTGTTATTTACCCCATGGCCTGGGCCTGTACTGGAATTTCTGGTTAAAAGATATATGGATGATTATTATTCAGTACAGTGACAGTTTTCAAAGAGGAAAATGCAGAAATGCAAAGAGATTACTGTTTCACTGTAGCGGCGAAGGCTAGAAATGAGTGTAGGTGAATTTATATTTGGTTGTAGAAAATACCAGCCGAATGTTTCTCCCAAGATAGTCTGCCGGATTGACAGACAGATGGACTATCGTGCGTGAGCAGCAGTGAATAATATTACGCGCTTAAATTAGATGTCTCACTTCGTGTTTGCTTTTTAATGTCGCGCATTATGACAGCGACAGGAGAAGTGCGGTTTTGAAACTCAGCAGGGAATCAATGTGCGCTGTCTGTTGCAGCCTGGTTTAACCCGAAAGGAGCCAGAAAAGTAACGTTAAAATTCCCAGTGGGAAGTGGGTCACAGCGATCGGTAATTGAGCGTGCATGATGATCCCAGGCACTGCAAGTTTGGAAGGCTCCATATTCCACTTTACTATATTACAATATTACAATGCCGTTCAGGGTGTACCACAGTGGAGCACATGTGGAGCATATGGAAAAATGCTGTTATGCTTTGCTTATAATTCGGGATAAATAATTTCATATTTTTTAAATATGGAAAGAATAGTAGAATTGATGGAGTACACATGAGAGAAAGATTTTTCTTGCTAATTATATGCATTTAAAGCAGCTTGCAGAATAAAACGTTGTTAGAATAAAACAGGGAAAAACGCTGTTAGATGATTCATATTTTGTGTCTGTAGGGGATACCTATCCTGCAAACTAGCTGTAAACAAGGGCGTTGGCAAGGCATGGATACCCTCACAGAGTCTGGGGCTCACCGTTTTTTCTGGGGCCTCAAAATCTAGCATGGGGTGCTCCCAGCTCAGCAAATCCTACCAAGCAAAACCCCACCACTGTTCTGAAAATTCTGTCTACCCATATTTCTTCAGATTGAAAGTGCCAACCAAAGCAGGGGGCCCAAGGTGACATTTTGTCAGGGACCCCAGAATTTCTCGCTACGCCCCTGACAGTAAATGCTAACTTTCCATTCCTTTTGACCTTCTTATCTATGTATTTTTTTTTGCATTACATCTTACTTTAATAAAGTCTAATTTAAGACAATTTAAGATTTCTGTGTAACAATTGTGAACTACTAAAGAAATAGCTTCAATAACATAAAAGTATGTCTTATGAATGTATATTGCACTATATTTTAGCATTCCCTTTCATTTGCAAAATTTTTCTATTTGCATATAGTCATTTGGCATATGTGACTTACATTTAGTGGTACTGAGCAGATTTCCTCCGCTACCAGTCTCATTCACGTCATATTTCGATTTTATTAAGTACATATGCTTTTATTTGTTGTCAGTTTTGATCTTTAAAACTTTTACCTCCACTCCAAGATTTGCATGCTGTGTTAAGTGTTGTTGATGATGCTAATGTAGTTACAGCTATAGGTGAAACAGTTGCATAATACTTTGGCTCCCAGCTCCCACATTTTTGCTCCCCCTAGCTCCCTGACAGACAGTCCAAATTTTTGCTTCCTCCCAGCTCCTGTCAGCAAAAATTTGGATATTTTGCAGGCCCTGGAGGCCAGATTTGGCAACACTGCCTTATACATTGAAAGAGTAGAAGAATAGGTCTGGATCACCACCAGTCTCAGTCAGTTATTATTATTTTGATCTTATCACAAAAAGAGAACAATAAAATCACATGCTCCAACAAGACAAATTGTAATGCTGCTTTAAGAAAATGTAATATGACAGACATTGTTTGTTCAGCAATGCAGCAAGGCAACAGGATGCTACTTAATCTGAAATTTTTCTTAACCAATCCATGTCTAACAGCAGCTGGTAACAAATCCCTCATTTCCCATGCCTTGTTACTTCTAATGAATGTTCTGTAACACAACGTACAGGGAGCAGGCTCTAATGAAAAATCATGCTATCTCGGGGGATTAATTGAGCCCGATCTGCTGTTTGGTTTCCAAGTAAAGGCTGTGTTGTCATTTAACAGAAAGGTGAGGCTGCATTACGGAGGAAAATTTACAGTCCCTATATGTCACCAGATGTGCAGACCATGAAGTGGCTATTTTCAAGTAAAACAGATTAGTGTATCGGCAATTTACATATCCACTCTGGGGGATACCTTCCTCCTGCTAAGATCAGAGGCAAACCAGCCTCAGAGTCACAAAGCTGGGACACAGATTGTATACTTTAAGCTAGGAGAATGCGGTGCACTGCCGGCGGTAATTAATCAGCTTTTCCGCTAGATGTGTATGTGTCTGTGAGTGTGTTTGTGGATCACTTCATTAAGCTTGCCTCTGAGGTTCCTGTCACATGCGTAAGCTCGTAATGAAGATACACCCCCCTTCCCGTTCACGATCTTTGTCGAATACTGTGGTGCGGCTTGCCGGAGTGTGCACACTCCATTCACGGCAGTTATTTCTCTCTGCGTCATCTGCGACGTTATGTAACTGTTCTGCCAAAAGCATTCATCAAGAATCATGAAAAAATCTTTTTTTTTTTTCCAGCAACGTCATTTTTCACAGATCAGTCAGCTTCCTAATAATGTGTTTCTAGGATACGTTGGAAAGACTTGTTTTGTGAAACAAGCCATATAATAAGAACTGAAATTGGACACTGGCTTTCAGCTCAATGGGCCACATACATCTGTATTAATTCTATGGCTTTTTTCATGCTTTCAGTATTCATTTGGCAAAGGTTTTTTTTCAAAGTATTCATTTCACTTTCAAAGACTCATACTTTCCTCACCATTGTCTTATACAACAGCGCAGCAAGAATGTTCTCACATTGGTTTTTCTCATTGGGACTTCATAAATATCAGACGTAAGGTAACCACCCAACTCTGAACTTTAGCCCCAAAAATTGTTGCCTTATATACTACCCTTCCTTTCTTCGCCAGTAACTGGGTGGTTCCCACAGCATTTGAAAAGCTTTGTTCTTCCACAGCTGTCCAAGAAACACAGTCACACTTAGCAGTTCAATGTTTTGTGGTTTTCTTCTATCCATGATAACTAAATAGCAGTCTGTTTTCTCATAACCTTGTATGTTTGCATTGCTAACTCCTTGACAGCACCCTGCCTGCCTTATAATCACAGATTGCAGTGGAGTTTGACACCTCTCCTTTTGTGTGAGGTTCCTTGGTGCTTCCAAACTGCTGGAGGGGGTTGGACCACTGTTCAAAGATGGTTGTCTTCCCTGGCTCCTTTCCTAGTTAAGGTTTGAAACTCTCTCCCTAGCCAATTCAAGGGTACAGGCCACTTCTTTCAGCCCACTATCTCAAGGCTTATTCAATTTCCTGGATACTTCAGAACACACAGCAGAAGAGCTTAACTGACACATTGGACATTGTTCTTCTTTATCTATCTGTTAAAAGTTGGGAGGATAGCCTACGGTCATACTGTTATTGGAGGGGGAACTGGATTGCTGTCCCTTGTTTTCATCATGTAGAATTAGCATGTTCCGTTTTGTCCCCCCCCCCCCCAGGAATACAGACCACAGTCTAGACTGCAGCCCCAGGATCTGTAGCTATCTTCTGAGTCCTGAAGCTCTGAACCAATGAGTCTAGGTTTATTCCATCCCCAGTGATTTTCTTTTTTCCAAGTTGTTTCTTTATATTTTGTGTTTTTTTCATGTCAGGCCTGTCTCAGGCCATACCCACTTACCCCAGAACAGGAAATACTTGACTTTATCCAGCAATCAGATTAATGGCAGAATTTCTGTGGGACTTCTTATGCTCTCTTTAACACGTGTGGTAGATTAACATTGTGTTTCTGTGTTTTTGTGTCTGGACTTATTCCCATCCCTGGATAAGAAGTTATGGTAGATGGCTTTAGGTACGTTATTTATTCGTAGACTTTGCCTTTCACGTGATGTACTCCTCTACATTGAAATGAAGCTGCCTTCAGTAGCACCTGATAAGTGGTGCTGAGGAACAGACACAGTTCCTGTCGCTCTCAATACTTGAGGCTTTATATCTCCATCCATACTTTTCCATAATCACCAAGCCAGTATAGGTTTGTGGCAAACTTGGAAACTGTCCTAATTTTGCTAGGTCACATGGTAAAGGACGCCACCGACAGGACACCTGTCCATCAGAGGGCAAACATTCACAGATTACCGTTCACGAACATTTTTCATCCTACAATGCATGTCTTATGATTATGGGAGGAAAACCAGCACAGCCAGAGGAAATCCACCTGAATCGGTATACACACTTTGCATATGCTGAGCTGCACTTAAAGACTCATGCACCATTTCAGTGTGTGTACATATATATGTGTAACAACGCTACTACAGTATGTATGATGCTTGGATCAGGAAAGCCTACTCCTTAGTTTAGTTGTGTACGTGCACAATGACAACAAAGTTGACTGACACATACAACATTTCAGGAATATAACCCACAACCATGGAGGTATGGAGCCCTAGTGCTAAAATATTATTAATAAATATAGAAAAATGTAGGGAACAGAATCCATGGAGTGCAAGAGTTTTTAATTCAATCACCAAACAAGCAGGAAGGGAGCAAAAAGAATTTAAGTCGAGGTAATGAGGCGAGGCAAGGTCAGAGCTGGGGTGGTCAGGGACGAGCAACTGGACAGAGAATCGAGAGGCAGAGTTAGTCGGGGTCACATAGCCAGGAGGGTCAGAGCTGGGGTGGTAAGGGACAGGTAACCGGACAGGGAATCGAGAGTCAGAGTTAGTCGGGGTCACGTAGCCAGGAGGGTCAGAGCTGGGGTGGTAAGGGACAGGTAACCGGACAGGGAATCGAGAGTCAGAGTTAGTCGGGGTCACGTAGACAGGAGGGTCAGAGCCTGAATGGTTGGAGACAGGAAACCAGAGTCGGGGTCATGTAACCAGGAGGGTTAGAGTTGGAGTGGTCGGGGATGGGCAACCAGACAAGCAATCGAGAGGCAGAGCCAGAGTCGGGGTCACAGAGCCAGAGTGTTGGAAGCCGGGGTGGTTGGGGGCAGGAATGGGGCAGAGCAGACGGGTATGATAGGTAGAACAAGCAGGGCAGATCAGGGCTAGACAAAGACAAGGGTTAGCTCACTCAGTAAGTCTCATGTGAACACTCAACAATACCTTACATCGAGCACTGAGCTGAATAGGGCCAAATAGGGTGATCACCGGTGGTGCTAATTAGGAGCGGCCGTTTCTGCCACATTCTCGAGGTGGGCATGACAAAATAAATAAATGTTGATGACGAAGATGTGGAAATAAATTGATATTTTATACTTTGAAGGAAGTACTTCGTATCATATTAACTGGTATGCTATTTCTTCTATTAGTGATGTTTTTGATAAAATGCATGGCCTGTTCCTCCCTGTTGATTCCTTTAGTGACATGAAGTGATGCTGGGCTGGGGCAAGCACCAGATATCATGCTTGTGTGTTTTATTATTATTTTGGTGGTACAGAAGCAATACGAAGAAACTGCAGAAACTCAGTCCTAAACAGCATATTTAAGCCTAATTGAGTGTGGAAAAGATGCATTTCAGTGCTGTACTCTCCACACGGAGCAACAGACATGCATGCAAGGTTGCCAACTCTCACACGCTGGTGTGACACTCACGCATCCAGACTCTCATGCTTACGCAAGAAATCTTACAGCAAGTCTATATTATTCCATTATAAACCTAAAATTAGCTACATAAAAAGTGTTGGTGTAGTTTGCAAACCCTACAAACTATTTACAAGGTAATAAAACTGTTACATACATGTAAATGCGTGTATATGTGTGTGCAGACTTGTCTTGAAAATCTCACTCCAGCCAGCTGACCAAAGTTGGTAACCCTGCATAGATGACACACAGCGATATCTTATTTTTTCTGTGCTCTCCCTACTTAAAATAAAACAATCAAACCTTTAAGAAAATAAAACTCATTGATGACTGTTTTGTGTGACTCCATAGCATTTGTATCTACTGTACATTAAACAGCAGATTATATGATTATTCTGAATCTTCAGAGTTGGTTTTCAGTAATACTGCATGCTCTCTCTTTACTATTTATAATTTGCATAACCAGGTTGTGTAAATGCGTTTCGTCATTAGCCAACTGATTAAGCTATATATTCTTTAGTTAGAGTATAATAACCTGGCAAATTCATACATGGATAACATTGACTGTAAAGTCATTTTTTACCCCTCAAGTTGTCTTACCATTATTAACTAATTAGTTCACTGTTAACTAATATAGTGCTTTGATGAAATACATGCGCTGTCATGATTTATGAATGATGAACAAGCAAACAGTTAGCGGTTAATTAATGCATTAAGTAAGCATGTACTACTACATTATTCATGTCCTCTCAAGAAAAGTAACCAGCAGTATTTGACTAGTATTCTTCAACCACACTTAATGATAGGATGAGCATTTTTTGAAATAGAATTCCCCCAAAATGTTTGTTTTACCCAATTCTTAGATTCCTCAAATCGTTTGTGTCTGGCGCAGTTGCTCAATGGATAGCACTGTTGCTTCACTTCTGCAGAGTTGGGGGGTGTAAATCTTACATGTCCCTTTCATGTCAATGTGGGATTCCTCCTGTAGTCCAAAAGCAAACAGCTTGGTGATGGGAGGTGTCTGAGCTGCCCATCTATGATATAATGTGTGAGTGTGTGTACAGTACGTGCCCTTTGATGGACTGGCATCCTGTCTCAGGCGTACGTCAGCATTATGCCCTTTGCTGGCCAGGATAGGCTCCAGACCTGCCATGACCATAATCAGAATAAGTATTTATAAGATAAATAGAAGGATGAAAGTACTTATACAAAATAAATCCATTGCTAAATTTATATGAAAGAATCAAATCAGAATGATGTAAACACAATATACAGCATTATATTTTTGAACTTTTTTTTATTGCAGTGGAATACTGGTTCAAAAATGATTACCTAAATGATTCTACTTTAAGGTAATAAAATTTAATTACTTTCTAAAACTTAAAAGTCACAAACCTGATTGCCATTTTCCATCTCAATACAATTGCAAGAGAACATTTTTGAACCCAATGGAAATTATCTGAATTTCAGCATGAATAACTCCTAAAATGTGATTTTATCTCACCCTTTTAGAACAATGGCCTCTTGACCAGATGGTAACCAGTTTCAGGTGTTGGAATTACTCAGGTGTGGGTGTGATCTGCCCTGCCATACATTTTTAGTGACCGATTATAGTCAGACTTCTAACAGAATTCTATTTAAGTGCTATTTGATTTGACTGAAAGAGATTTAAAAGGAACTCAGAAGAAACGTTGAAGCTCACAAGACTGAAATGGGTTATAAAAGGACGTAGGCCTCTATCAGTCCACTGAGTTCAGAAATGGTCGTTACTTTTCCAGGTAGTGGGAGTCTTATAAACATCAGTGGAAGAGCATGCTGTAGAATCTTCAAACATTTTACAAAGTACCCTTGCATGATAGCTACAAGTACTTCAGAATGTCTGTGTTCATGACGCTACTACTGATCTTACAGTATGTTCATTGATCATTAAGGAATTGCGATGCACGTCTTATCTCAAGTAGTTACTATATTTGTTACTATATCTAATTCTGTGAACTATTGTGAACTACTCAATAACTGCTCAAGGAACAAGTCATGAATAACACAAGTTAAATACTGAACTAATGTTTGTTCATTAATGGATTGTGATGCATCTTTCATCAGAAGTAGCAACTATATCTGTTCATGATTTAATTCATGATTTGTACTTGAGTAGTAACTAAGTTATTACTAAGTATTTGTGCCCCATCAAGTAAAGTGTTACTGGCTAGTATAAGAAAAACATTGAACAAGAGTGGAGGTTACTGCTCTGTGTCTATACTGAAGACCACCTGGGTGTTCCACTGTAGTACCGGGATGCTGTTCTGTGGAAATACACAGCATTATGCTTGGAGTAACACACTGTTAACCAATATGGTATAGCAATGGAGTACCATCCTTTGAACATCACACTGTGGTGCACTCTGATCTGTCAGCTGCCTAAAATACCATCGACTGCTTATCGTGCCCTCAAGGACTGTTGGGCTGAAGATCTGCCAGTTGGGTAGAACTCCCTGGTTTAAGATGGTTTGGCTACTCTATCTGTTTCTTCAATAAACAAAACTATCAGACCAAGTGGTTCTTTAAACAGGAAGTGGCTTTGTTCTCCTGCTACCATACTGGGATACCTGAGACAGTTGTCATGTGGCAACATCAGCTCATCAGCATCCATCTAAATGTCACAATTCTCAGTAAGAAGGACTTGACAGAAAAGAAAGAACTAAACTCATCATTGATAATAGGGTCCAACTCTTCATTTATATGGGTCAGACTAGCATTAGTTTTTATGCCTAATAAAAAGATTTTTAGTGAAGCTTTTCATTCTCAGATGCTTCTGTTTAAGGTGTAATGTGAACATGTGAAGAAGATTCCACCATGTATGTTAACACATGGAGATCATATTTGTATGACTCGACAACTGCAACCGTAAAACTGGACAGCCTGCCAAGCCTGACAGGTGGAGCGAGTTTAGCTTGACTAGACCATATGGTAGATGGTAGACATGTAATCCAAAACAAACAAAATAGGATAAGTAAAAAAAAAGCAATGATTTGCTATGCAATAACATAAACACATCCATCTTCTGCTGTAGTAAAATATTAATTTGTAGCACATCACAACTGACCTGAAAATCATTACCCATGAGAACAAATGAGCTACATTGT
Source organism: Stomatorhinus ivindoensis (assembly GCA_019775895.2). NCBI lineage: Eukaryota > Metazoa > Chordata > Actinopteri > Osteoglossiformes > Mormyridae > Stomatorhinus > Stomatorhinus ivindoensis. The sequence continues at coordinate 20,800,249 of JABFEB020000104.1, read as the reverse complement.
AACCCCTCGTGACTGAGAATGAACTGCAGTGGAGCCTTTAATGCAGGCGCTAGGGTTGCTTCCATTGTAATGCAAAATTGGAAGGGAAGAGGCTCTCTATAGACACCAGTGCCACGGTCTTGTAGCCAGGCAGTACAGTTTTGGGATGGAGCCCCCCAGGGTTTGAATTACACAGTGGCTTCCGGGGAGGCCCCATTGTCCAGTGTGCAGCATCGCCTCCCAGGTCACATTCACACGAATACATTCAAGTGCACGACAGCTGGGTCAATAACGGGGTTCCTGTGAAAGACATTCTGCTATTACTACTGCAGGCATTATTTTATTTCTGGAACCTTAATGTTTGGGGTGGGGGAAGAACTGCTTATAACACAAAATTTTATAGAGCTCCCCCTAAAGGTCTCAGGGGAGTTCGTGTCCTTTTCAGGGGAGATGAGCTCCCCTTAGCTCCTCCGTAATTTGAACCACGGAGCCCCCCCAAGATTCATGTTGGTCAGCTGAATCTACTGAGGTGTAAGGAAACCCCCCTCCCCCTAGTTGGCTAAATCTCCGGAAGGCAACCATCCCCCACCTGCTTGTACCATAGTCTTTTCGCCCATTATGAAAGACCTATTTGTACATTATATCTCCTGTTGTAATAACTTATGAAGCACATGCCTTAGTTATTTACATTTATTTAACAGGCTGCATTTTCCACTAAAGCCACACAGGGCTGAGAAAGCAGGGTGAGCCAGGACCTGGAGCAATTAGGGTTACGGGCTTTTCTGAAGAGGCTACTTATGAGAAATCACTTTACCAGCTAATGGGATTTGAACCAGCAACACTGAGTTTTATCCCACAGAACCAGAAACCACCCCATTGATTTGCCTGAGCCCAGGCTGGCAGTCTCTTGGTATCACTGCACAGTTTCCAGCTAACTGGCCAATCCAGCTTTGCCAGTGCAACTTGCATATATAGTAATTTTACCCATTTTTATGCCGTCAGCAATTTACGTTGAGCACCTTTTCCAATGCGACGAGTCACCTGTGCCGTCAGGAGTCTTTCAAGCACAACTTAATTTCCTTTATTAATATGCTACCTGCTTCACTGGCTCTGCTTTCATCAGATACCACGGACAGAAACGTTCACTTACAAAAATTCATCTTTACCTTTCTTTCAGTCTCACCATGGCTGACATGTCAAGTTTGACAGCTGTCTCTAGCATTAACTCTTTCCTTATTTCTTAATGAAATGTCACTGGGGGGGGGGGGGGGGGG
>JABFEB020000104.1:20745361-20777096 GCA_019775895.2 Stomatorhinus ivindoensis | reverse complement strand
GCCCATTCAAACTACACAGGTTCAGATTCAAACTTTATTTGAAATACAACTCCCTTTTCTAATTCAGCAAAACAAATGCAATTACAAAATGCAATTTCACCACTTTGGGGAAAAAAAGAGCAATCAATTAAAAATAAAAGTCTAGCATAAGTTTGAAGTTATGCAAATGCAGATTTAACATTCCTGTTAATATTCATTGGCGTACACAAATTAAGTTTGTCTTATGTTTTCTGCATTTTGTTTTTAATGATAACCGCAGGTTTCAGCCTATACCATACCACAACACTAAATCATACCCATTAATTGATAACCTGCACTTCATGTAGAAAATTTTAAATCTCGTTTTTCATGATATGGTTAGATTTTTTTGTCTGACACTGCAGAACGTCGTCACGCGTCACCATGTCACATGGTACAAAAACCTTGCAGGAGCAAGACGACTTAAGACAGATCGTGCAGCACCTCTCAGCTGGCTGAACAAATTGGAACTGCCTCCGTGACGACACAACTTTGCCCTTAATGGGTGAAGAACGTGACGTTTGTATGACGTTTGTATCCCAGGCAGTTCCGATGCGTCCCCCAGTTTGGGAACCACTGCTTTATACTCTAAAACGTGAACTACGTGCTCGGCTGAACAGCAATATCAGCAAAACCGGAATGGTGAGTGGGTGCGGAATTTACCATTGAGATTTGAAACATGTTCATCGACGAAACAAATTGACCATTACATTTTCCTGGAAACGTTTAAGTTAAGTACATGTACTCTACTTTGCAAAGTATAGGATGTACTCTACTTACCTCAACCTTTCCCATAGTCATTCCATTCCTTATTAGATACTGTATGTAGCAATTGATACATGATCAGGTCCTACAATAAGCGGGATTCATCCATGTCACCTACAAAAAGTACGTGCAATGAGCCTCTTATTTAAGTGACATAACTTTGGCTGCATGACAAAACCTGCATTACGTCTGAGGCAGCATTTATTTCTAAGTGAGCTTTTGAACTTCAGGATGGCTGTAGCCGTCTCCCACCTGTCTCCTCCCAAACTGACATGCCATGTCTATGTCACGATGCTGGCGTTCTTCTTTAAAGTCTATCTATAACATTTGTCCCTCTCCTTCATTTCACAGCTGGATGCCTTAAGCCGCCTTTCAGCACATCTTGAGTCTTGCATCATGAGAGCGAGCACGGCTTGGTTGAGAACGAGATGTCTCCCCTGGGGCAACATTTATTCCTGTACTGCATTACGGAGAATGTACGTGGTGTTCTGCAATGGCTGAGTCGTGTCTTCCTATATCACTGCTTCAGTCAGGTGACCTACCCTGACATGACCATTGGATAACCTTTTTTTTTAACAAGACAATTTGCAAAAGTGCTCATGAGAGAGGAATGGTAGCACTACAGTATGTTATGCTAAGATAATACAATACCATGTTAAAAGTGTGCTTATGTTATGCTTTTGGTTTGTTTACCAGTTGTCTGAGTTAAGAGAGCATGTATTGAACATATAGTAATGGAACAAATTTTTAAGCTTCTGATCAAACACAAGCCACATTTTTTCTTTGTAGTTTAAGTCAATTTTAGATTTTACATGCCATTTGAAACATTCTTATCAACATAAAACCACTGGTCACCATTGTTACGCGTGTCTAAAGAAGCAACGGAAGCAGACTAATGATGAAGAGACAAAATGAGAGCACCATGATGGACTTCGACACAAAAGTGAATTTTTTTTTGTGCGTTTAGGCAGCTCTGTGCTCAGTTTGGACGGTGCCGGTCCAGACTGCCCTCTGCACATTGCACTTTATTACTGTTATTGTTTGGTGATAAATGCAAATCGTGTCCTAGAAACATAATAGCAATTTTGGCCGTGGCTGTTGAGTTTGGAAATGAACTAAAAGGGTAGGACAATATTATGCAAATACCCCTTCGATCATAGAGGCCCCTGCCACAGGGGGGCCGTTTCCAGACGCCCGCGCTGGCAAGCAACATGCAAAGCACGACTGGATTTATAGCCTCTGCAGATGCGGGCGAAGCAGTTCAGCGTGTTCATAGTGCATCCTTTAGCAGGGACCCCGTCACATTCAGCCTACTCCCTCCAGCTGCTATCTCAAAGTTATCCGACACTGTTTGTCAGGGTCACTGGGGTCTCACGCAGCCTCTGTATGTCTTTGTCATGATGTGACCTTGGGAGGTTTACAGTAGGTGTTGCATTCACTTCATCACAAATTGACAGAAGCCATTTTGTACCAGTCGGTGAATGACTATGGGTTAAGTGGCGACATCCATTTACAGCGTAAAACAAGTGGCTATTTATCCAGCGAAGCGATGCTCTTTCATTATAAACCAGAGGTAAGACCGACTGGTAACTGACTTCCTGACACTGATCTTGTCACCCTCATTTGTGGATTCCTGTCTTGTCAGTTTGACTTGCTAGACATAAATACAGGCGGTATAGCGTCTTTTGTAACAATGCATAATATTGGGCTCCTACGCCTTTATGGGTTGTGTGACCGAGGGTGTGTCCACCATCTGCTCCACACAGGGACGGCTCAAGTGACAGGCGTTGCATATTACATTCCGTCACAATGAGTTAAACCTGTTCACTGTTCCCTGGGTTAATTTTGTCATCCTTTTTTTGTTGGTTCCCCTGTAACCGTGGCGACTAGCGCACAGCAGTCCAGGCTGGAGAGAACTCCATTATGTACATGCAGTCCTTACCTGTTGTTTTTTTTCTCTTTTTGCACCAGGTGGTTTGGTTTCTCTCACCCTGTTATTTTCACCCCCCACCCCATCCTGGTCTGTTGCCCACCCCCCCATGTCCCATGCATCTGTTCACCCATCCAACCAAAGCTTTCCCACAGCCATGATCTGTTATGAGCTTCAAGACAGTGATAAATAACAGGCTCATGTTATTTTTTTTGCTTAAGCTGAAACCATGTTTACCAGTCCCTAAAGCACATCTTCAGGATTTTGATCTACAGTATAAAGCCTTTAGCAAAGGGTAAAAGTGGTGTTTCAAAAGTGCACATCACAGCATGTACAAACTTCTTGTCATAAATAAAGTTCTCACAACTCAAAGAAGATCTCAAAGAAAAATTGAAATTCCGTGTCCCTAAAGGAGGGTTATGCAGAGAATACTAACCTGGAAAAGGCACGAATCCTTTCATGCTGCATGTCCTTTGAAGATTACATGATAAAAGAAGGTTAAAATATGCATATAATTTTAAACAAATATAACATTAATATTTACCATATTATTTACATGCTCTTGCCTCCATTTTTGAAACTTCCTCAGATTGTTTCCTTGCAGTTTTGGTTACATCATTGTTTTATTTAGGCGTCTAGGTTCTTTTCCTGTCCTTGGTGTTTTATTTGCATTATATTCTATTATGAGCGTTAAACTAAAAGGACTTCATCATTTATGCCTGACTGACTGTATTTCCCACAGAACATCCACTCATCCAGCCGTGCTATTAGAAAGATAACTTGCAGGAGACCCCTGTGTACATCACGTGGACCATTGAAGCAAATCGAGTTTTACTTGCTGTTTTTATGCTAAGACATACCGTGTCTGATACACTAACTTAAATACAGCTGCTAGGATACAGCCAGGGGAGAGTGGGACTGAAATGCGGACGTGACACTACTGCTTACGATTCACTAAACCATTTGTATATTTATGTGGCATAGTCATTAATATATACAACATACCATAAAATATGAATGAGAAGCTTTAATTTAATTACTTGCACAACACTTGATTGGAACCCCTAACGAGGCATATTCCCTTCATGTCACATAGTCAATTGTCCAGTGAAAAACCAGCACTTCACTTAACTGATGATGGCTAATAGCACATCAGCATGATATTTTTGGACTCGTCTGTTCTCCCTCAAAATCAGCTGCAGCCCCAGAGATAGATAGCACTGTCTAATTCCTTTGAGATATTTCACTGAAAAGCTGAAATGGTTCCTTCATGTCACCAAAAAAATACAGCTCATTATGCTTTTGCATCAATGGAATAGATACATAAAGTAATGCTTTGTAAACAAATTCCAGTTACATGCCAATGATGCTGCAATTTGTGACCCTAGTTAGATTCCCTACAATTTAAACGTTCGCTTGTTTACAAATAATAGTGTAAAATACAACTGAATGTATGACTGCTTGTTCCAAATGTATTCACTGATGAGACTTCTACGCACTTATGTAATTTACTCTGCCTAAGGGCGTCTGCAAAATGCTGTAAATGTAAATGTTAAGTGTATTTAGAACAAAAGGGCAAATTCTGAAATATATAATATAGTGTGTTACATTTATAGGTCTAGTGACCGTTACAAAATGTTTTGCATAAATGCCTAGATGGATAGATGCCTGGGAACCTACAAAATGAAACATGACTATACCACGATCATAGCAGTCTGTCTAAGCGACATGTGGTTATTGTGCTTGCCATTGTTCTGGGAAACGGGTTCGAGACAACGTGAGAATGTGCACTTGGTAGTTCACGATTATAGCAGTCTGCGAGTCTCCGCGGGAGAGACGGAGATGTCGCTTTCCTGGGAAGTACGCTAAGGAATGACAACAGGACCGCGATTTGCCGCTGCATCTATCGCCCCAGTGACAGTTCTGCTCTCTGAAGTAAAACCTGTAACATTTTCCATTTATCTCATTTTCCTCATCTGCATGGGAATGGAGCCTGGCACAAGGCAATAGGCAGGTATAGCTAAGACAGGATGTCAGTCATTCACAGTGCACATACACTCACACACTATGGGCAATTCAGAGATGCCAGGTAGTTTAACAGCATGTCTTTACACTGCAGGGATAAACAGCCAAGAAAGAGAATCCATGTGAACTCCTCGCACAAAGAGCCGAGGTGGGGTTCGAACCATCAGCTGGGGAGATGTGATGCAACAAAGCTACCTACTGTGCTACCTTGAAGCAAAGTGAAATTGAAACTGTAAATATCTACTCTCTATATAAATTTCTGCTGCACAGCCTTGCCTAATGAGACCCTGCGTCTAGCTAAAGTAAACAGATCAATACTGCCATCTGCTGCCTAACAGGCAGCCATGTCCAAGCGTATTGTGGTCCTTCACTTTTCAATGTTCTCCTCTTGATCTTTTTCCCTTAAAGACACATTGTAAACTTTAAAGACGGACATTTTGATCAAAAAGCTTTTTGTTTTTACCACAGACATGGTGTATAACACAGCCAACATAGCCTTTTTTCTCTGTTAAAATATTCTGCCACAGTGATGGAAAAGTCTCGTCACAGACGCAATTGTCTGTGTACAAAGAGACTGATGACCCTAGTAATGATAACCTTCTATAACAGGATAAGATGCTTACCTTACACACATCCAGATGTGCAACTCATAAAACGATGTCCCCAGATTGCACTATTTCACTTAGTTTTTCTTAAAATTCGTAAGTCTAGGAATGTCTGTCTTAATTGTCTTGATTTAGTAGATTGCTTTTTTTGGGAGGTGAGTGACTTAAAGGCCAAAGCCTCTGTTCCAGTGATCAGAAGGTTGTTGGTTCAAGCACCTTAGCAGAACAGCCATATGTGCAGGGTTGGAATAGCTGCCATTCTGTACATATGTGCGCACATATACTGTGAGAATCTGCATTTGAATTTTGTGGATTTTTAGTTTAGACAGTCAGTTTTAACTATTATTTTATCTGCTTGTATGTATTTGAATGAATACCACTAAAACTTGCACAGATCTCATAACTGCCCAGACCGCCTGGCATTGCTGGTTTTGCACTATTTTTGAAGTGCTATCTTTAGCTATGCAGGCATATTGTACAGAACATATTTATTCTTCCTGATACATCCATATCTCCATACCTAATCATATTTTTACTTATTTTATTTAAGTGCCATCTTATGTCCTGTAACTAACTGCTTGTCCCGTCTTTCTGCCCCATGCCTGTCTACAAGAAACACGTACACAAGTATCTCAATATACTCAGTACTTGTATCGGTAGACAGGACAATAAACCTTTTGAATCCTTTGAATCAGGGCTGGCCAATATTATCCGCAGAGGGCCGGGTTGTGTGCAGGTTTTTGGGGTAACCTTTAGGTCAGCTGTTCAAACCCAGGTGTGAGGACTCCTCAGCCAATCAGTCCTCTAATTAGTAATATAATTAAGGAGCTGCAGCGAAAACCCGCACTGGCTCTTTGCAGATAAGATTGGCCACACTTGCTTTAAAACCTTTGAATCCTATAAATTCACATGATTGCTCCAAAACCAGATCTTGTTGGGGAAGTCTACTGCCTGTTTTGAAGTCCAGGCTCTGAGACTCTGAAGCATGAAAACATTTACATCGTTAATTCCTCGCAGTTATTGTTGGTTATTGATGGCTAATGTTGGTTAGAGGTTGGTTAGTAGTTATTGTTGGATATTGAAGCACTATTTATCGTTTATAGTGTAATTTCTTAACTAACCACTTGAAGGCAGTGTTTAACAAAAAGTTAGCTAATCGTTTAAATTCACCGTAGACTACGCATGACAAAAAGAAGTGCGGGGAAAAGAAGAAAAGAACGACTGAAACAGTCAACATAATCCCAATTGACCTGACCATGTAACTTGTTTAAAGTCAGTGCCATTCTTTGTGTTTGTGGGAGGATCACACTATTAACAGCGTTTTTCCTCGTTTTTCTTTTATTCCAAGTGACGATTAAGAGCCGAGCAGGCACAAGAGAAACCTGAAAATTCGAAATCACACGTGCAACAAAAGAAAAGATGCGCATATTTCAGTTTCAGGTTTATCCAAATGTTTTACAGTGAGCCCACGTGTTCTTTGTTATAAATCTGACTCCTTGAAGGAAGTACAAAATATCTCTATCGGTTTTTTTCAGGTTTCAAAAAATCGAAATGAGACCATATTAGGCCATATTACTTAAGACATTTTGCTGTATACAATGCTAAATTTAAGTAACCAAGTAATTAAGTAGGGCGTTTAATGTAATAAGAACACAAACTACCTTAGACACCATGTCTAAAGGCAAATAAAAATGCAAATGATTACGTACCTAAAAATATATAGTGTGATGCATCACAAAGAATAAAAAACAATAAAAGTAATATTTCACTAGTATATGCTATAGTCTAAATGCATCTATATACTGGCTAAATAGTAACTAAAAAAGGCTGTGCTAAATAACAGAATATTTGAGGTTTATAAGAGTACGTACTTGTGAAAAGGAATAACATCAGGCTGGGTCTCGTGATCTTGCTGGTTGGCACCCCCATCAGAAGGTAGGCTAATATGGCGTGCTGATACATAACAAAATTAATTGCGCTTAAGTAATATATTTAAAGACTGTAAACACAATCATTTAGGGTCTGCGTTGCATGATTGTCTAACACTTTTGTACCTGATTTAAAGGAATTATTAAGGCGCGCAAAATCTGGTTTTGATAATGCACGAACGGTTTTTCTGTTCACAAAAATACGAGAAGAACTGTTTTTATAACCGGGTATCATTAAAAATACGGTAACAAAGGATATACGCTGATGTAAAAGCATGTACATGAACACTGGCATGTAAGAGATTGTACTACCGTCATACTGAAAATTTCCTTGCGTTAATCTCCACAACCGCGATTATTGCCAACTTAAATCTGAATTTGTGAATCTATAATAAAATCCAATATGTTATGTGATTCTGCATCAACGCTTGGTAATGGTAGAGTTAGGAATAGTGAGTCGTAGTTGTTGAAGGGATTGTTACTGTAATGTGTTTTTCAGCAGACGAGCATACTTTTACTGTATGAAAAAGGTACATAGCGAGATATTTTACGGGGTGCAATAGTGTAAAGTAAAAATTAGTATACATGTATTCAAATTAAAATATTGAATAAGTATCATTATTAAGCTATTGAGTGTAAGGACGATATGACCAATAGAGGGAGCTATTACGCTATTACCGTCTGAAAGCGCTTTTTAAACCTAGGGTGGGGAAAATGCATACGTATTATCTGTATTCAGACTACATGTACACTTTCTGGCAGAATAACACAAAATAATACCTTGTCTGATATATTACATTTAGGTAAAGTAAAATATAGATATAAAGAAAACTCACTCAAATAATTAGCAAATGCTGTTAATAATTACTCTTCAGGAATATAATAAAAATACGTCATTCTCTGTGTATATATCTGTGTATAAAACCGCCAATAATGCCGTACAAATAAAGAGTAGTCTACCAACAAACGTGTTATTACTTTGTAAGGTTATGTTCAATGTTTATCTTATTAATTATTTATTTGTTTGTTCCTTTCATGAGACAGTGGAGCTACCATTTAATTGCCCAAATATCCGCCTAGTATTTGTCCAGACTTGTGTGTTAAGTACAATTCAGCATTTTAAACATTGGTTTGCTGTCTTGAAATATACTGGAATCTATCATCATAAGGCAGGTTCCCTACTTCAGACTCGGCCACCCAGGGGAACACCCACACTTCAGCCAATACATCAGGCTGGTCGGCTGCGTGCGCTCCGATCCGGTGAGTTTTCTGTATGTTGTAGTGCTGAAACGATCATTTTGCAACTTACCAGTGCGCGTCTTTTCGCTAAAAACGAGATGTATTAATCGGCTTACACGCATTTTACTAACTTTATCTTTCCGCATCGATTTAGCGTATTTCCATCTCGTGCTGTATAAATCTACAATATTTTTCTTGAACAAGGACGGGCAGCTGGGGGAACGCCTTCTTGAACTAAGACGGTGAAAACATCCTTGGGAAGCTTAGGGAATTGGGGTATTGCCGCTGTATGCACTGGAAAAATTCCGGGCTCACAGTGACGTCTTCTCGCTGTCAGGTCTCCCAGGGATCAGTTTTTTTTGCATCTCTCTCCGATTTGCATTTTTTTAAATCTTGATCTGTCTTTTCCCTGCGAAACAGCCCAGTATATCGGCGACCGTAGTTTCTTTATTCAAACGGCGTACGCAAAAAAGCATCGGAAACTTAAAATAATGCTAGAGTGGCCGGGAAAAATACAGGCTTGACCGTGGTTCACATATTTTCTCTGATTTTTAAAGCTTGTTTTTTTGCTAGTCACTTGACTCCATATTAGTTGTCGCCCCTTATTTTTGTTCTTTTATTCGTTTATTTAATTTGAATCGATCAGTGTCGAGTGTTTGGTGGTGGGGGAGACATCATGTCGGATGTATTACCCTACAACGAGGAGAAAATAACTCACTATGGCGATGATGAGGACGTGGGGCAGATCTCCATCACCTGTCGTCTGCAGGATACTAATAACTTCTTCGGGGCTGCCCAGAATAAAAGGCCCCCCAAACTCGGCCAGATTGGAAGAAGTAAACGAGGTGAGTTAAATTATTAACTGTTTTTTATAAGCTGGCAGCTATATGGCAAAAAAATAAACGTAACCAAAATAAAAATGTATATGTATTTGATCGATGTCAACATTATACTGCATCAGTCCTTATGAAATGGCTTATAGTGCCGAAAATTATAATAATAATAATAATTATTATTAGTAGTAGTATTACCTCTTTGCCTTGTCAAAAGTTTGATGGCCAGCGAGTTACCTTTGTTTTGTAGGCAGTATAATGATAATACAGCGTCTTTGCCACAATTCTGATTGTAGTGAATGGCTTGAAAGTGCACACATATACTTTGATTAGTTAATTCACCTTTTCTGTGGTTAATAGCAGCCGATACTTTCTAAGCTTGGTAATCCCCGGAGGCAGCAAATAACCATTTTTAGGGAAATGTTTAATGCTGTTGCCCTGTCAATCACGATATATATATTCTATTAATTCAAAGACGCATATCAGGGAGAAGGATGGTACTGAGGGTTTGGTTTTACTCGTCTCTGGGCGAGTAGCCCCCCCCCCCTCCGTGGCCGCCTGGGTAAATGTAAACAGTGTAAGCTTGCTTTTTGTCTTCTCAGTATCGTGATGCGCTCCGCTACAGGCTGTGCCTCATTAACACCTGGAAACATAAAAGCGAAAGTATGACAGTTCTGTGTCTTGTCTTCTCTTCTTTGCAGTTGTCATCGAGGATGACAACATCGACGATGTTCTGAAAAACAAAACAGAGAAATCGCAGACAGGTGTCTAAAATGATCCAAAGACGTTGATTAGAGGAGATTGGTAACCATGCGTCCCCCGCATTTTTGGCAAAAAAACAGTACTTTGAAATCAATCACAGAAATGGGCTGCAGTCCACTACAGTCCTTTTTCAGGCTTGTGAACAGTAAAGGCGGAACATTTTCTGTCTGATGGTGCGTAATGAAAGTCTTATCGATTGATCTTAACCCATCCAGATGTGCAGAGGCATGAAAATGGAATTGTGTCCCCAGATTTAGAGCCAGTATTGTACAACTCATAGCATGGGAAGAAGGAGAATGATACAGATAAGCACACCACGTATCTTAATCCCTTTGTATTCTTCTCTTGTACCCTGGCTAAAGATCAGCACTTTGTTTACTTTGTATTTTTGCAAAAAAAATATAGTCATCTTTTTTTTTTTTGGTGCACAATGGATGTAAAATGCTTTTTAATGTTATTCAGCTGTACAAAAAGATCATTTATTAACTTTTGGATACCTATTTTGCAGTGCTGAAGGATGGAACAACGTTTTATATAGAATGAAAAATTAAGGTGTTACTTTTTTTTTTATCATGAATTTGATGTTGCTTGATTTCTATTTTGTTGTTGTTATAAACTGCCTGCTCATTTGCAAGTGAGAAACAGTTTTTGTTACCCAGCTATTTATAGAATACCTGGTCTCATTTCTCTTTTTGGTAAAAGTGTTTGTCATTACTCTTTCTGAATGAATAAGTATATTTTGGGTATATTTTATTGAACATAGTCATACCTGTGCCAAATATCTCGGGAGGTTCCAGTCAGCTCGACTCTCCGTACTCTGAGTAAATGTAATATTTTTTGTTAATGTTTTGCTGCCCGTCATGTTTACGTTCCAGGGTCTTCATAATGGTGAAGTATCAGCTTTTGCATGAACCAGGCCTATTGCACCTGTGAAACTGGTAAACTATTGAACATCTTGTTTGCAACTTCAGATGACCGACCTCAAGAACCCTCTTTAATTGATATTGTGTATGTTGCACTTTGAACTCACTGAATAGGGCTATTTCTGCAATGTACAAAAACAACATTAAAATTATTCAAAACCAATATGGCGTGATGTTTTTCATTTTTTTCACGGGCATAACTTTGGGTTATTGATCATTGGATGGGGAGGGTAGGGGTCTCTACTCATTTAAATGTGTCTAGGGGATTGTTTTGGCTGGTTTTGATTATTGGGGGGGGGGGTACAAATCCCCCCCATCACTCTATAATTTACACCGGTGGTGTCATTGGTCTCAGTAAGAAAGTAAGTTGATCAGCATTGTCATATGAAATGTGTGCCGTCTATCAGAGAAACTCACCAAAACAGTAAGTACAATGCAATGGAAGAACTTAATATGATTAACACATAATGTACCTACTGTATAAGGATCAGAATGTTGAAACAAAGTGCTCAGGCTACTTTTAAATTCAAGGTAATGGAATAACAATGATTTAACAACACCCTGTTACACAGACTGATCATTAGCAAAGATGATATCAGTTGGAATTCACAGTGGGGCAAAGCTTGATTAATGATTTCATTTGCAATAATCTAAAGCTTTGTGAGCTGTACTTACACATAATGTAAATCAAACAACAATGTAGTATAAAATATACTGAGCTTCATATAGATGAAATATAACTACAGCTAAAGGTGCACAAATACAGAAAAAAACATTTAAAAAGTAGACTGGGTTTATAATACGCACATGGTTTTGAGTCACAGCATCTGACTTTAACTATCAGGAATAGTAACTCAAGTTGAATCTGGGTGTAGCCAGGCATTCAGTGCTAAGCAGGTGAATATTCTGAACTCTGCAGAAGAACAGGAAGGATTATACAGTCATGAGAATGACGTGTAACTCATTGCTTATGAACCTGAGCAGATGTAGGGTCTGATGAGGTCTTAATACTGTATTGTGTTTGCAAGTACCATGGACTCAAACATGCTGCAGAAATTAGCTGGAAGCTGATGAATGGTGGAGAGGGGGAGACACCGGCATGTTTGACAATGTAATGAATGTGATGTCATACGTATCACATATTTTGCAAGTGCTGAAACAGCAGTCACCAAAGACATCTGTCTTTGTGATACAATGTCTACCATCTTTAGCACTCACTCATCCAGAAGGCTAAACAGCTGAAGTATTGTTATAGTCATCCTGTCACGACTTTTAAGACAAAGGATACAAGATCAGATGTTTTTGGCAAACCAAAAGTGTTTTATTGAAAAAAAATTAAAACAGAATGGAAAAAACAAGATTGCAGGGGATCAAAACAGGGGGACAACTAGGAAGGACTCCTATGCCCAAGTATTTGTTTTTTCTTCATCCAAAACGGTACATATATTTTTATGTTTGTTTTTGCACGGTGCTGGATTTTTCCCTGTTCCACCCCATAAATCTTTAGAAGGGAAAGCTGGATTCCCTGCCCGTTTATCATGCATGCCACATGATTCTGTTTGCTGGCTGAAGAAATTCTCACGTTAATCATTGCATTAGGATGCTTGTTTGATGACATTTATACTGACACAGTTTGCCCTATTCTTTTTTTTTTTTTGATTCCAAGTGCTGAGATGACGGGATATAGGATGACATTTGCCAGACAGAATGAAGGCCTTACCAGCAAACTTTTCTGAAGCCTGTCAGTGAGCCACCTTGGTTCTTCGGTATGAGTTAGGCACAGACATGAAAGTATTGCCTGGTTAGGTTACCATGGAGATTGATGCTCCGAGGGCAAAGCGCAAGCATTATCTACAATGGAGCTTCTGTAAACCACTCCACATACTCACTTCGCCAAAACAATACTCTCAATTACTCACCTATTAACACAACCTACATCATCTTAGCGGCCTTCCTCAATTTTGATAGCTGGCACTTTATTTCAACCCTCATCCTGAGGGTCAAAAAATGAGCACTCTGGATTATTGAATGCGAGTTTGTTGAATAAATGCTGAATGATACTCTTCAGTACAATAACGTGGAGATATGAGGTGAGATAAAACACAATTTGCATAAAAATAATTGAAGCACTTAATGGACGCTATTTATATAAGTAGTTTTTAGTACATTTTTGAGCACGCAGAAGACGAAATATACTTAGGTTGTGTTGGTTCTCTGGTTCTCGTTGCATCTTGGCTGATTCCTTGATCTTCCTCATCATATCAACTGACTCCCAGTCAACCACCTATTGTTTTGCAAAATAATAAGCCATTTTGGTTCAGTTATCCTTAACCACTTCATTTTACTTCATGTGAAGCAATCATTTTCTGTTTGAACATGATTGCTTCAGTAACCTACCACAATCCATTGTTCAGTTTTTCTTTAAGTGATGAAAGATATTCTGTCTGTCAGCAGGTTACGTTTCATTTAGGTCCTTCACATTCTCATCTCTTACTGCCTATTTATTTCACCATGGGATTAAAATTTTATCTGGAAAAAAAAAGTTCTGTGACTGTTGCTATGGAAACGTCTTAGCCAAAAGAGGAGGGGTTCTTTGCAAGCTGACAACTCTTGCCTTATCCAGTTTTTGTTGCTGGATATTGTATTGCTGTGCAGTGTATACTCTGTAGGAGGTAAAATTGGACGGCATTTGTGCTGACTGAATTTCAGCCCCTTCAGTATCTATTCATAGGGAAGTGCAGAGGTGTTGATTATGAGACCATAAGCATGTAATAAATAAAAAATTCTTTTGAATGTATTTTAAAAAGTCATCTTTGTTCACTTGTTCAGGTAAGTATTAGCTATTCCACAAGGTATGATGTGAGGAATATATCTGTTGTAGGTGACTGATAGTAGGTATTTGGCAAAAATTACCACCAGAAGCTATAATCGCATCGCTTGGGGCCAGGAGAGCTGAGGATGGGCACAGTGGCGACTGGATAAGCTGGGCTGGGGAGCAATATGACAGCTGCCTCCAGCAGAGCCCGTGGAAAGCACAGCCACAGGCACATCTAACAGGCCGTCCAAGCCAGGGAGCCGGAGTCCTGCTACTGTAGGATGGTGGGTATGTTCAAGCAGGGAGCCTGGACCAAGTGGGATCATGCAGTGGGCCGTAAGATCACCTTCTTTGGAGGGTCGAAGCATGTCGCTTCAAATTCCTGCTTCAGTCCATGTATGATGTCCTCCCAAGTCCCACTATCCTGCACAGCTGGGGCCTGGTGGATTGACCCACTTGCCAGCTTGGCAGAGGGGTGGCACTGGTGGAATCATGACCAGGTTCTTCAGGCACTAGCTAGCCACCGGCACAGCCATGAAAAGCAGCAAGCTACATCGAGCATAGACCGCTATCACCTCTGTTTGAGCGGCCTCTACCAAAGCCCCAAGCTGGGCTGCCGGTATCTGCAGGAGATTGGCACGTCCTAGTGACCTAGTCGATCTCGGGAGGCGGCAGAAGTTCCCAGACATCGTTGCATCCACCACACTCAGGCCAGATGTGATCTTGATGTCTGGGGGCTCTAGACAAGTCATCCTAATGGAGTTGACAGCACCCTGGGAAGACCGGTTAGAGGAGGCACAGGAGTTGATAAGGGCCAAGTATATGCGGACCTTACAGCTGACTGCCGGAGGCCGGGTAGGAAGGCTCGCTGTCAGCCAGTCAAGGTGGGATGCAGAGGCTTTGCAGCACAGTCTCTGTACTGGGTACTGGGCATTTGGGGCATCCACATACTGCAAAGGAGGAGAATTATAAGGAGGCGACGAGAGGGGAGGAATGTGGCAGATATGTGCTACCTGGACACAAGTCGGGACTTGATCACGCCCGGCTCGGTGGCCTGGGTGAAGGTGTCTGATGTTAGACCTGAAACACCCAACCACCCTGGGAAAGATCACTGGTGATGTGTCCAGATTGCACCACTGGTGTAATATAGGAGTGAAGGACAGACCTTTAGCGCAATTATGGGGAACATGTCAAAAGATAGGTAGTGAATAGAAGCTGAAAGAGGGTGTTAAATTACTCTCACTGCTGGGTAAATATTGGTATTATAGAAGCTAGAGAGGACTGAATCTGACTGAAATTAATTAGACCACAGTGAATTAAAATAAATATCAATCAAAGCTCATAAATCAAATAGAGAGTGATGTACAGGATAACATTACAACAAATATAACTGAGAAACCATTATTATAAATGATCATAGCAACAATGAGTCAGCAGAGGATGCAGACAGCAGAATGAGTTCCACTGATGGTGCTCCCCTCTAGGGTTGTAGGTTTGAATCCCACCTCTGTTCTTAGGCTTAGGCTGACTGATGTCTCTCCTGCTTTGTTCCTGGGAAAAGCCCCCAGTATCCCTGCTTAGGAAAAACAGTGGAAGAAGGGTGGCTGATAATAATAACAGCCAGTAGTAAGATTGGTGGCTCAGTTGGTAACACTATGGGTTTGATCCCAGCCATGTGGAATCTGAATGTTCTTCTCATGTTCATGTAGGTTTTGCCCACAGTGTGTGAGTGTGAACCAAACAACCAAGAACATGATGATACAGGTGTGCCAGGAGGGAACAAAAATGGGCTATCTGGGGTTCTAAGCCTATAGACATTGACATAGACAGCATGTCATTTACACAGAAGTATAACATGAAACATTTTTTACATTCCTTTTTACAGAAGACTTCCTGGAAGTGAAATGAGTGGCTATGTAACCATCTCGCTGCAACCCCTAATCTGCTGTTTCTGTTGAAGCACGTCTTTCATTACAGTTTTCATATAGATTAATTATATAAGCCATCACAGCAATGCAGAATTACAAAAAAAGTGCGTTAATGGCTGCCATCATTTGTCCCAATTATTGACATACTAATTAGCCATTAGAGCAGTTAATATTGCAATCACTTTATAATTACATAATGAGTATAAAATCAGTTTTAAGTCGCCCTAATGGTTTAGCTGTCATCTATTGCAGCTGATTTGCAAGCAACATGCAAATTGCTTTTTTTGTGACTGTACATCCATTTTTGTTTGTGTATTTGTCTTTGAAAGTATACAGTGATAGTAAATTAGCCACTATTCATCACAATAATAGTTTTGTCAAATGCTTTTAATACCAGATAAATTTTCTTGATTTCAAAGTCAACAAGAGTAACAGGGGAGGATTGCCCTTCCTGACCTCCTGAAGCATGGCACGAACAACAAAAGGAGTGAAAAATATGTTTTATCCTAATGGCATTTACTAAGCAAGGTCCGTTGTGAGAGATTAAGCTGTAATTCCATCACGAAGCACTGGTTCATGGCCAGTATTTTATTACTTAAGTCCCCCAAATAATGGGCTTG
This sequence comes from Stomatorhinus ivindoensis, assembly GCA_019775895.2. Classification (NCBI taxonomy): domain Eukaryota; kingdom Metazoa; phylum Chordata; class Actinopteri; order Osteoglossiformes; family Mormyridae; genus Stomatorhinus; species Stomatorhinus ivindoensis. The sequence continues at coordinate 20,760,705 of JABFEB020000104.1, read as the reverse complement.
GCAGAACCCCTTGACTAACTGCTTTTGTTTGAGAGCCCGATTTTCCATAAATCCACCGCTCCTTCACTAGGGATCCAATTCACTACTTCCCTAAGACAGAAAAAGAATAACATCAGCCTGATTGCAGTGGTGCTTCATTGTTATTCAGAATAGATCATGGGCTTTTTCATGGCCTCAGGGTTTGCCTCCAGAGAGGGCATATCACCGTCTGTGGTGACAGAGGGGAAAACCCTGAATTCTCAATTGGCATTCATGCTTTTCAGGTTGATGCATAATTTTTCCTCTCGAGGAGAGAAGAAATGCAAATATGTATTGTTATTTACAGGTTGTTTATCCTCGTCAAGCTCATCAAAAAAGTACATGCACCTTACAACAAATTACATAAAGGAAGATTATGCTCTAAAACTGTGCATGCCAATAGCCCTTAAAAAATTTCTTATGCATTAACTATGGAAAAGTTTTTTGCTTTGGCTTTCACTCTGAGATAAAATGGTATCAGTTTTTTTTATTTTTCAAGATAATATTTTGAGCCCATTGAATGAGGGCCATTGATTTTATTCTGGCTATATGTGGAGTTTTCATGTCCAAAGACATGCAAATTGACTGTTTTGGGTGTGTGTGTGTGTGTGTGTGTGTGTGTGTGTGTGCGTGTGTGTGGACAAAATATGAAACCTGTCATTTTGCTGTTGTAGGGACCATTTCTTCAGTCACCACAAGGGGAAATTTTTAAAAATCTGTGACTGCAATCAAAAAACTAATAATGTCAGAAGTCTTGTATTTTGTTTGGTTACTTTTGATTAAAGTTAAGGCTGGACAGGAGTTAAAGTTGAATTTGATGGGATTTGCGTTATGCCTATAGAAATAAATAAACACATGAATGTAAAGATATGAATACAAACGTGTGTGTGTCTCATAATGATCCTAAATTAGATAGATAGAAGGACAAATGGATAGATAAAATAATCAAATTTATATAACTTGTGTCCAGACCTGTTCAAATCATATCTCTGAACCGTGCAGCACATTTCCATTTTAAGATGCGTAAATACAGACATAACAAGCACTACAATGACAAAAAGCTGGAAACAGCAGCATGTTTATGAAAGGCTGCTAATGCACGGGCAGTTTATTTATGTTTATTTCCCATCCATTTCTCTAAAAATGTTTACAGGGTGTCTATAAATATGCACGTTCACTCACACTGATGCATACAAAGGGCATCATAGAGCCTCCTATTTACCTGAATTGTGTGGTTGTTTAAAAAGAGCCTCATAGTGTCACTACTGATTTTTCAGCTATGGCTTCAATATCAAAGCAAAAGCATTACCAACAAAACTGTTGGGCGGTAAGAGAAGAATATATGTTCCTGTGTGTGTACAGCGCGGTACTCCTTCCAGTGAAAATATCAGTATTTGTCATTTAGTTCAATTTGAAAGGAAGAAATAGCTAAAATTATTAGTAGTTTCATTATGTGCCATAAATTCAAAGTTGATTAATTCTCTTGGACCACCTTTGATTATGGTGCACATTTATCAATGCATTGTTTCTGCTTGTGGGAATTTCACTTACACAATAATGTTCTGAGGATGGAAGGAACAATGATTGGTTCAGAGAAATAACCGATCAGATTGTAGAGGAGGTGGGTCCAAGCAACTAGAAGAGGCAAGACCAAGACATAAGACTAGTTAGTCCCTCCTCATCTAGGTGCTTGGACCCACCTGCTCTACAATCTGATTGGTTATGCCCCTGAACTAATCAGTTATCTTTCTGCTGTCAGAACATTTTTGTGCAAGTATACCTCCAATGAGCATTTTTTTCACATGCTTATGCAACATCTTAAAATTTGGTGTATTGATGATAGGTGAGTAGAACCATAAAGGATGTTCAATGGGGTCAAGGTCAAGCTTCTGTGGTGGCCAATTCATGTGTGAAAATGATTCCTGATGCTCCCTGAAGGATTCTTTCCTTCGAGCCTGATGAATTTTGGCATTATCATCCTGGAATATGCCAATGCCACGATAACTTGGCCATTCAGTACATTCAGATACTCACATGACTTCATTTTATTTGCAGCATAACGTTGCTGAGCTGTAATAATGATCCAATCCTTATTAAGTACTTCCTGATTTAAATTGAAAAGGTGACTTTTTTGGCCAGGCAGTGAAGTTTTATATATCATATTGTGTATAATTCATATTTTTCAGAGCAGTATTGAAGATAAATGGAGATGAGATACTCTTTAATACTTAAATAACCAGATTGTCTAAAAAGATCCGAACTTTCACACTAGGTCTGCCATTCTAAAACATAGATGGGTCCTTTGGACATTCATCCACCCATTCTTCCGTCCATCCATCCATCCATCCATCTTCTAACCAACTGTCCAAGTTAGCTTCATACTGGACATTAGAACAGCAAACCCTTTTTTTAGCATTTAAATGTGAGAGACTGCACTGCAGCTGGTAATTTCACATCTATTATTGAATGGAGTGGCTATTGGATGAGATGTATTTTACTTAACCACTGATTTTCTTTTTCTATGCATGTTATGTAACAAAACACAGTTTTGATATCTGTCCTTGTATTGCTTTTTCCTCCAACCTCTTGGAATTTAAGCTAAGCTTTCAACTGAAGAAATTAAATCATTTAATGATATTTTCAGAACATTGCTTGATGAAAGCTAAGAAGTTTCTATCGATGCCAGTGTTGTGATGAAATAGATCATTGCAAGGACCTGGACCAACCAAGATGATTCTGATTCAAGTCCTAAAAGAGGAATGTGAGCAAGGCATTCATATTGCTTCAGTAAAAAATAAGGTTAAGCAATATTGTATGTTGTTTTGGATAAGCAAAGCTAAGCAATAGAAACAAAAATAAAAACCATAATTGTTAGAGTAAGCTACATGTGTGTCCCTGGTGGTGAATTTACTGTTCTCTGTTTACTACCTGAAGCCTACATGAAGGTCCATTATTCATCAAGTGTTTTTGCTGTGCCCCAATTTATAGCATCAATATGCGTGCTCTGACTTCCTCGTTTCAGCTGAATGATCAAATCAAAAAATAACTCCCGTGTTTCATGGCCCATGCATAATATTGCTTTCGCATTCTCTGAGGGACTGCTTTAAGAAGCAAATCAGGAAAGATAGTGGGCTATGTCAGCGTGCGTTTGGGGAAAGGGCCCTCACAGATGGGTGGGTTATGTCAGCGTGCGCTTGGGGAAAGGGCCCTCACAGATGGGTGGGCTATGTCAGTGTGCGTTTGGGGAAAGGGCCCTCACAGCTGGGTGGGCTATGCCAGCGTGCGCTTGGGGAAAGGGCCCTCACAGATGGGTGGGCTATGTCAGCGTACATTTGGGGAAAGGGCCCTCACAGATGGGTGGGTTATGTCAGCGTGCATTTGGGGAAAGGGCCCTCACAGATGGGTGGGCTATGTCAGCGTGCGTTTGGGGAAAGGGCCCTCACAGATGGGTGGGCTATGTCAGCATGCGCTTGGGGAAAGGGCCCTCACAGCTGGGTGGGCTATGTCAGCGTGCGCTTGGGGAAAGGGCCCTCACAGCTGGGTGGGCTATGTCAGCGTGCGTTTGGGGAAAGGGCCCTCACAGCTGGGTGGGCTATGTCAGCGTGCGCTTGGGGAAAGTGCGATTGCAGCTCTTCATAGAACTATGCTTGGTAACTAACATATGAATCATGTAAGATGTTTTTATCACATTAGCTCTTCAGACATTTCCTAGTATAAGACACACAATGGTTTAAAACAAACACACAAACAATGGTTTAAAAATGTGTTAAAACTTGGGTGTGTGTGTTTGTGTGTCCATTTGTGTGAGCTCTCAAACTACAGATGATTAAAAATGTGGCAGGATGGCTGGTATTCATTCAGCCCAATTGCTCTCATGTTACAGGCTTCCTTGTCTAGCTTAACTGACTCTCTGTTGGTGCTGGCTAACATGTAAATGTAACTTGTATATATGTAAATGTAACTTGTATATCTGTAAATGTAACTTGTATATATGTAAATGTAAATTCAATATGAACACAAGCTGTAACTTGGTAGCAGTGATTTCCAGGCCTATCATTCTATCACTTGCATTTACAGCAAGAATTGGCATGAATCGAAATAACAATGAAACGTAGAACTGCGCTGTTAGCCTTTGCCCGTGGCAGTGGGGGCAACTTGTGCCCATAAATCCAGACCGTGGTGTTCCTAATCAAAGCTGCCATTAAATGCCAAGCAGCATTTGATCGATGAGATGAGAGGATTCGGGTGCACACCCTGAAGTCCTTCGTTCCATTAGGTTTTCTCTTCAGGACACTTCTCCGTTTGAAACGAGCCTCTTTGAAGTGCGAAGTGTAATCTAGCTGAATCTGCTTCAGTGCAGGACAACAACAGTGAACAGGGACATCTGTGGCAACAGCTGGGCGAGATGGCGTGAGCCTAGACCTGCTCATTCCGGCACAGGGCTCTGAGAAGACCCGTCATTGTGCTGAAACTACCTGTACTTATTGACTCCACAAGCTGACAGTCTGGATCGTCCTCAGAGACATGGGGAAACAGGTGGGGCCAAACTGGCACAGAGTAATTGCTGTGACTTGGCAAATGAGCCAAAATATGACCCACTTAATATATCCGCTAGTTATTATGAATCTATAGCTGTCTGTGATGCACATATTCATATATGAGTAGATACACAATGATATGGAAAATGAACTTTCTTCTTTTGACTTTTGGTAGTTTCTTTTCTTAATTTGTAAAGTTGAATTTTATTTTTGGTTTTGTGAAGTCCTTTAAACAGCGGAAGCCTGATGTCCTTCTGCAGAATTCTCTGGTACCGAGCTGGGCCAGATGCAGCAAGGCATGCCCACGCTATGGCAGAGCCACCGCCATGTTGGACACTTTCTCACTCTGCACTGTAATGTTTACCCGGCGCAGTGGGATTCATGTTGGCTTAAAGGTTTCACTTTGAATCCAGTCTTCCAAAAAGCAGCATTTCAGCTCTTTAATTGGTTTTGGGAAACATTGTTTTGTCCGTTTAGCTGAGCGGTGGTTTCTGCCCGAATATCTTGTGTACTAGTACTCTTTGTGACATATTTGTTCATTTTATGTACTGCTTGTTAGATAATGACTTTTGCGTATGGAGACCAGTATACCTAGAATTCGACGCTGACAATTTTGCTGTGAAAGAAAGGATCAAGGTGACCCAAATCAGGAGTTGGAAGTATTATGTTATTCAGTTTTAATTACCCATTTGTTTCATTTAATTAATGCAGCAATGACATTTACAAACCGTGTCATTGCATTTCTGAATATATTGCAAACAAAATAAAGATATTTTTCTCTCTGAACAATGAAAAAACCCACAAAGATAAAATTCAGCTTAATCTTAAAACTGCTATTTATGCAGTTTGGCTCGTCCGACGGCCATGACAAAGCATTTCTTTGCATCTGATGATTCTCCCAGCGTGTGCTTATCATTTGAAGAAGGTGTTGTTTGTTTTTCTTGTTAGTGGTGATTAGCCAAACGTGGAGGCAACTTGTATTACACGGTGGGACATACTTTATCCAGAAACTATGACAACACAAACAGACATTCTTGATATTGAGATGAACTGAAGAAAACCAGTGCATCCAACCTGGCCTGTTGCCATGGCAACTTCCTTGTTGCCAAAGTAAAGGACGCTCAGTCAGACCGGATTACTTTCGCTGTTGCAGGAGCATTATAATGTCTTCAGTTATTAGATAGAAATGTGTGCTGTTTATTAGGTGCATGTGTGATTCTTTCATTGTTGGTAAAAATCTAGTGCCATTTTGATACATTGTATGGACAAAAGTATTGGAACACACCTCTTAATCACTGAACTCAGGTGATTTGTTCAGACCCATTGCCACAGGTATATAAAGTCAAGCACCAAACCATACAGCCAGACTGAGCAAAAATTTGTGAAAGAATGGGTCGCTGTGAAGAGCTCAGTGAACTCAAGCCTCACATCACCAATCGCAATGCCAAGCATCGGATAGTGTGGTGTAAAGCACACCGTCACTGGACCCTGTAGCAGTGGAGACGTGTTCTGTGGAGTGACAAATCACACTTCTCTGTCTGGCAGTCTGATGGACGAGTCTGGGTTTGGTAGATGCCCGGAGAGCGTTACCTGCCTGACTGCATTGTGCCAAGTGTAAAGTTTAGTGGAGGAGGGATTATGGTGTGGGGTTGTTTTTCAGGGGTCGGGCTGGGCCCCTTAGTTCCAGTGAAGGGAACTCTTAACGCTTCAACTTACCGGGGCATTTTGGACAATTCTGTGCTTCCCCCTTCGTGATCAGTTTGTGGAAGGCCCTTTTCTGTTCCAGCAAGACTATGCCCCGGTGCACAAAGCAAGGTCCATAAAGACACGGTTGGGTGAGTTTGGTGTGGAAGAACTTCACTGACAGAGCATTGACCTCATCAAACACCTTTGGGATGAACTAGAATGGAGACTGTGAGCCAGGCCTTCACGTCCAACATCAGTGTCTGACCTCACAAATGCTCTTCTGGATGAATCGGCAAAAATTCCCACAGACACATTGCAAAATCTTGCAGAAAGGCTTCCCAGAAAGTGGCAGCTGTTATAGCTGCAAAGGGGGGGGGGGGAGCTCCATACTGATGCCTATTGATTTAGAATGGGATGCCATAAAAGTTCCTGTAAGTCTAATGACCAGGTGTTCCGATACATTTGTCCATATAGTGTATTTTTATTATGGTTTTACACACAGATATGCACCATTGTTGGATAATAATTTCAGCAATCCTGCAAAATAAGACTGTCCATCTCCAAAGCAACGGTTCAAGGGCATATTTGGTAATCGTACCCTACATCACCTTGTTTCTCAAAATCTGTGATGTTTCTTACATATTCAAAGACGTAAACAAATTTATTGACTGTGAGGCGCCACAGAACTTCAATTTTGTTTCAGTTACAATGTAAGGATTTTAACAATTTAAGTGGTAAGCAGAAAATGTTTGTAGAAGTTGTTTAGTATTCACTGGTTTTGCTTTTTGTCTTTGTTCAGTCAAAGGTCTCTGAGGCGCATGCAGCTACTGTACATGTTACAAGCCTTTCACTGTGGATCACATGACAGCAGGGAGCATTTTTTTCAAGCCACAGGTACAGTGTAGGACAGCTTACAGATACATGACATCACAGGGGATCATTACAGGTTTTTCGAACTGTTAATTACTCATCCCATGTTTGTGGAGATGTAAAGGGTAGGACTGGAACCGGACTGCAAACCCCAAACTCTGCGGGGGAAGGTGCACACTTGCAATCATTTTGTGACCAGCAGGTTCCTATTCTGCAATTAGAACAGGAGCTGTGATCCTCTGCTGACACTCCACCGATAGCCACCTGGCTAATGCAGATTGCTGCAACTGTGCTGTAGATAGCCGTCACTGGTCAGCTGCTGAGCTGTAACTGGCGTACATCTTGCTATAATGTTTTGGCACAAGGCCGGGACACTGTAAAATGTAGTATTAAAAAAAAGAAATCGGTCTTTTTCACATTTATTACATTGGGTAGCACAACTTCAACCCTCCTACTGCTGTATGTTTCCAGTTAGAAATGATAAAGTGCTTTTATTTTTTAATTTAGCAGATGCTTTTATCTAACGTGATGTAGAATTGAGAAATCAGGGTCAGACGGTCCTTAGAGCAGTGGGGGGTTAAGGACCATGCTCAGGGACCCAATTCTGAAGCCATTCTGCTAAGCATGGGATTCATACCAGCAACCTCCTGATCAGAGACCCTGCTGAGACACACGACCAGCACATGCTCTCCCATATGGGCATCCCTAGATGACATATAGCCAAGCAGGCCATGCCCTTCAGCTAGTTGCTAATACTGAGTTTAATGTTTCACATAAAGGTGACTTTTATTTTAGCCAGATAGGTGTACTTTGTAAAATATGGATAATAACTATGTATAATATGGCTTTGAATCTAATTACTTTGCAATGCTTGCAAATGTATACCATTTTGTTTTGATTCTTGCTGATTTAGCTGTGAAATTAGTGTCACTGCATCCTGCAATCAGAGGTGCATTTTTTGAAAAATGGACAAAACCATTTCATTTAAAATGTATAATCTGATGTTCAGAACTATTGCAATACCCGCAGAACTGCAGAAATTGTAAATACTGATGACCGTAATCTGATTAAGATATAATACAGTTTTCACATTTTGCACGCACGTGCTACATATCAAAGGCTTGACTAGTCTCCAGAAAGTTCAAGAAATAAAGTCACTTCTTTAGAGAGAAGAGTAGCCACCGGTTCTACTTCAATATCTTGGCATGGCCTCTTCCTTCTCAGCATCTACCCTCTCAAAAAATCCCCCCCCCCCCCCCACTGACAAACTGGTGCCAAGCAAGCTGTCACAGAATTACCAGCTTGTTTATTAATTGGTTTTATTTCTATATCCACGGTCAATGTCTATCTGTAGAGTGCATGCTGATCAATATTGCAGTGGTCATGTCACCAACATCCTTGAATGCTGGAACAAATGTGGAAACACCAGAGGGTTTACTGGAGGTGGAACCAATACCTGGATCTACAGAAGCTACAAGGTGCCTTATGTATTTACTGTACATACTGGCTGAACGTGGACAGAAAGGAGAACAGAGTCTGAAGGAAGATGAAACTTCTTATCGCATACAAACATCATTTCAGCCAGTTTTGTGTAATAGTTTTTACTTATTTTGCTTATGTTTGTTCAATTTAAAGAGGCATCCTCCACTTTAAATATATATTAACTCTATGGCACCTAAGAACCCATTTTACTCCTAATTGAGCATAACCCTTGACCAAAGGATGCTTACATACAAGGGTCTGTTTGAGATTTGCAATTTAGTTTCTTGTTTTGTCTATTGCAGAGAGATCAATCATAAAAAGAGTATTGAATTAATTATCAAATTCCTTTGTTTCTTCGCGCACGATGACAAAATCAGTTGACTGCATGCTGTATGCCAGAAATAGCCATCTTACAAAAAATGAGATAAAGGTAAATTCAATACAAATTCAAAACAGATGACATATTTTATTCATTGCAAAAGGTCACAGGCTAGATTTAGCCTTGGACGCAATCAGTAAACTATGAATATGCATAATGCTATGTGAAATTGCACTAGATTACTACACCACAGGCACATAACAGAATATTCAATGATGCGCAATTGTTATTTTTTTGGTGAGAAATGGTTTTGGCAGCATTTCTGTATATGCTTACTGCAAAGCATGCTTTAGAAATTATTTTAACTACAAGCTTGAGTTTTAATCAAAAATTATGTTAATATTTACGCTGATTCACAATTTATTTCCTCTGCCCCTACACCATTCTCCCTGGGAAAGCGCAGAAACTGACAAACTAGCCAGGCTCTGGAAATGAACAGGAGTGAAAATCCATTATTTATATTTTCTGTCCATATGTTCCTTGGCTTTTGTTTAACAGGGGAGGCGTTCTTGTTATTTACAGTGTGGCTCAATATCTAGAAATTAATGTTGACACCAAAAATTTAGTTTCCCCTCTATTAATATCATTTCTACTTGGATTCCTGTCTATGCCAATAAATCTCTGCTTAACGTGACAGCAGTGTGAGTTATGGTTTCTATTAGCCCGATGTGCATGCTGTTTTTGTTGTGAAGGTAAAATTAATTGTGAGGAACCAGAAGACACTCATTAGCAGCCATTTCTTGTTTCCTTAACAAGTCATTAATTTATTTTCTCAGAATAATCCTAATAGAGATGCAGGAGGCAAAAATCTCAGGCAAAAGCGTATAGGCATAAAATGCGATTATTGCGTAGAAATAACAAAAATACTAGCTCTCGTGGGTGGCATGTAGTTCAGTAGGAAGCACTGCTGTCTTACCTCTCTGGGGTTGTGGGCTCAAGTGCTGCTCCTCTGTTTGTGGAGATTGTCTTTTCCTCAGACTGCGCATGCATGTCTGCACCCTCTGAAGAACTGCAATCCTGTCCAAGGTAGAACCCTAATCTTGTGTCCTTTGTCATCTGGGATAGTTTCCAGGCAACCCTATGAACCTGTGCTTAGTGGATGGGTGGGTATTCCTACTGTGAAGTTGCCATTTAATTTAGTCTTTTATATAAGAAAACGCATTGTATTATTTATATAAGGCAGTGGTTCTCAACCTTTTTGCACTGCAACCTAATTTTTACCGTCAGCTCAGTTGCAACCCTATATCAAGTATTGGATTAAATCAACACTATGATCAAGTACGCAGTGCACTCTGCAATATACACTAATCAATGCCTGTCTCATAAATCTGATTGGATGTACCAGTGAATTTTAAATTAAGCATCTGTGGTTTGGCTTCTTGGATTGATTGAATGTTTACTTGTTGCAGATCCAGGACCCATTTATTTTGGCTAATTCTAGGACTGGGGCAAGGAAATCTGATCTTGGATCAGCATAGGAGCTTGTTGGTTTAAAAATGCTTACATTTCTAATTTTGCCTCGTGACCCTTTCAGAACTTGCCGTGACTCAGATTCGGATTGCGATCCATGAGTTGAGAATCGCTGATATAAGGCAAGTTAAGGAAACAAATGCACAATGCAGTTGTTATATGAAGCCTAATATTTTTACACTAAACCAAGGACAAAATCCTGGGTCCAGAACAGACAATAAGAGATAATTTTGGGTGCTACCATTTTATCAAATACTGACAAGTAAATAATGCTGGTAAAAGGTAAATGCTATGTAAGTTCAAGAAAAAAGGTATATTCCACGGGGCGAAAGTAAGAATATTCATGTTTCTCTGCATGCTGCATTTTCTGTGATTTGCAACGAAGACCCTCTGTGCATGGGAACCATGATCTGTTCAAACCAGACTGACCTTCTGGGGAAAGAAGAGGACCCTACTTGGCTTTGTTGGAGTGCGATGGCTTATAACTGGCTCCCTTGAATAAGTAATGGCCTCTCTGATGAAATGCGGCTCCTAGCTGATTGTTGAGAGTCCCCGTCCCCACAGGCCTGCCATGGTTACATCACCGCTGGTCACCCAAGACGAGGGACATCCTATACTCCTGCAGCTTCGGCACAAGGCCAAAATGGAGTCACTCGGGTGTCCGTCATGATTAATGCAAAGTTGCAGCCTGCAGTCATCGTCCAAATAGAGAGCTGTGGTGGACACACTTGGGAGTTACTACTCAGAGAGCTAAGATGATTGGGCCAGATGGGATGCTGGGAAAACAGTGGGCGAAGGCCATTTCATGTACATACCTGACAATGTTATGATGGATAGTAATCTCCATATACTTAGATTTCCAAGAACATTCCATCCACAGAACATAGATGACCTCATACTGGCATAGTGAGTGTGATTTCAATTATACTTTTAAAAAATTATAATTATAAAAACTGTCTGACATTGAAATAGTTTCAGATGGCAGAGTGTTGTGTAAGAGCTGCAGCTTTAAGCCCTGCTTTTATCTTTCAGAAACAACAGGAAGTCTCAACAGCATTACAGTCATATAAAGCTGTTAGCAACACTTTTCAGTACCTGTAGATATGAAGGGAAGGTTTCCTGCCATCAGGTCAAGTACATTGCTAACTGGCTCCATTTCCTTTAGTTTCCAGCAAATATTTTTTTCAGTGACGGATCCAAATCTATTGGAAGGATCAGTCTCATACACACTCACTCTCGCAAACATATAGTCGAACTGCAGGATCTACGGATTATGGGAAAAAAAAGCGACTGCGGGGAACTCACATAAACACAAAGAGAAGAATGTCATACACGGCGCTCCACACAATGCTGCCCACTCATCAAATAAAATGCAGGTTAGCAGTCCTATTAACTAAGAATCAACTTAGAATTTTTTAAGTACTACTAGGGACGGCTGTGTAAAACAATCACAACAATTTACTGACATATTCACACTTTTGTGTTGTAGTATAAAAATGTTTGCATGCTTTCATTTTGTTAATATGAATAGTCCTCCAATCACCTTCACGGTAAGACTTACATCACACCTAAGATCCAGTAATAGATACTGTATACAGGCAGCCCCCAGATTAAGAACAGCTGACTTAAGGACAACTCATACTTATGAACAAACTACCATAAAGCCTATTATATTAAAAAATCAGCTTAAATACAATGGTTTGTAATAACAAACATGTGCACAACTTTGTGATGCTCAAGAAAGCTTTGTCGTTTCAATGGTTCGTCTCAAGGTACAGTAACTACTGTAAGGTACAGTAAATACTGCAAGGGACAGTAACTTACTTTTATTATTACTGTATAATTAATACTGTATAATATAATTTTATTATTACTGTACAATTATTATTATATACTGTATTATTATTTTTCCGACTTACCTAAGAATTTATAGGCGCAAGACAGACTTGATCTCGTTCTTACCCTAGGAGCTGCCTGTACGGTCTTCAGCACCATGGTTAAGAAACAAAGAAGAAGCAAGGATTTCTGGCAGCAGTTTACCTTCAACACAACAGCAATATCTGTCAGAGGTCCCTGTTTCTCCAAACAACCATGGAGTCCCTTGGCCCATGTGATCCATATGACATAAATAGTTGTTTAAACTGTGTGTTTATTTTATCTTTTCTCCACGCTGCTTTGCTTCAGAATTCCTCATTATGGATCATCTCTCTGCATCAGGTGTTATTTGGAACTCCTGAGACATGAAGGACCTTTATGTTACATTTATATTAAACCTTGACGTGCTCTATAAAATGAAATATGGATATGGGGACACTTTGAGACAACCTGAGAAATATATAAGTATTGACTGGTAGTCGCCAGAGGAGTTGTGTTGAACAGTTATCATTGAACTGGTTTTTGAAGTGGCTGAGCTTTAATTATAACCAAAATATATTACCTTGCCTCTCCTCTGCCTCCCCTCTGGTGTTTCCATGGTGACCAAAATCTTTTGTCCAGTCCAGCATGCTCATTGCATATAGCTAAAATTTGAATGCACCGGAGGCTGCAAAAAACCATCCTATTAGACTTTGCCTGGCTTTAAAGTGAGAGGTCCCAGATTTGAGCCTTCCTGCCACACAAACCAGTTATGTTCAGTGCAATTACTCTGCAATAACTCCTTTTTTAATTAAACTCAGCAAGGCGAAATGGTATACCTATTCCCCCTGCTATAGTACACACCACGATGGAGATACTTTCCTCTACTTTAATCCGTAACTCCAAAGGCAGCATGAAATACTAGCCCATGTTCTTTAGGGGAACCTCGACCTCAAAGGTGAAATGAAGCTTCTTATTAAACAGTAACTCTTATGCTACTAATGAGATCCCGTGGATGGGGTTCGAACATAACCTCAGTGGAACTCACGCTGCTGGTGAACTTGTTGAGTAGGTGGGCTGGCACTGTGTACTGCAGAGTCAAGCATAGGTTGCCCACGGACCTGTGGAACATGATCTTAATTGGAGACCTGACCTTGTAGTGCATATCGAGTGACATTAATGGCACAATCCACAGTTCTCCATGCCCCCTTTACTTGTGCTACTGTTCATGTAAATAAAAGATAGAAACTAAACTCTTTACACTTCAGAAACAAAAAAATCTGTCCAATTGATATCCTGTGAAGGTATTAAAGGGTTTGGTTGGGCTGCGTTTGCAGAAAAAAAATGACAGCCGAAACAGAGCTCCCATGTGTTTAATAATGCAATATTTCTTTCTTTATTTTTCATGCTGAGGCACAACAGCTGAACAAGCAACAAGATGCTGCTACTGTTTAACAGGAATGTTATGGTGTGCAAATTAATAATTATAATCTACATTGATTAGTACTTAAAACAATAGCATATGAATAAAGATATGAAAAGATGCATAGCGGTAAAAAGGATTTTAATATTTTATGAACAATTTAGTACAACTGACAGAAAAAGTTTGTTGAATACTTTGAATAACAATGTCTGCAAAATGAATACAGTATATTTCAATATAAACATCAACATTATTTGTGTTTTTGGAAAGGCACGTGTTCATATATTGTGTATAGATCAAAAGCTCATAAGGTATTTAACTGCTGTCGTTTAATGCAACATTACGAGTGACAATTCATAACTGAATATTGGTTCCCCTATCAATAGCTAAAGGGAGTGGTGAACACTCCAATGCCTCTAGCACACAGGAACCTCTGTCCTTTTTGGTTCCATACTATATCAACACACAGCATTTCCTTTGGAATAACACAGAATCCATCAAGTGCAGAATAACAATACAATCATCAGAAATGAGCTATTAAAAGAATGAATGGTTTCTCATTGACAGCCATCCACATGTCATCTTACAGCTAATGGACATGCTAAATGGGAGATTGATTTTACACTTGATGCTGACTATTCAGCTGTTCTAGTGGCCTGAATTCATCCTTTTACTGATAACTGTCTCTAGAATTATTAACAATTAGGTATGGAGTTTTTGCCTTCCTTTTCGGGACACTGATTCCAAGTAGAACCAGACATAAACCTATCAGGAGCGGAGATTAGTATAAATGTGACATCAAAAACATTGAGAACTGTGGGATTGTTAACATTAAAATTTTAGTCAAACTTGTGATGGGCCCAGTCTGGAAAAGCCATTGGTAGGATTAAATGATTGTATATATCCCATAGTGGTGCTTAAAGTTGCTATAAATTTTGTATCAATCAATATATGCATTCTTTAGTTTATAAAGAAAGCTATTTAAACAATTTAAGTGAGCAACAATTTCCCTGTATGGCATGGTGGCACAGTGGGTGTCAGTATCTCTCACGCATCCCGGGTCGGGGCTGTGAATCTTGCTGTTGGTCTCCATGTGTGCAGTTGGCATTTTTTCACTGTGTGTATGCGGCTGGCATGTTCTCTCTGACCATGTGCAGTTGACATGTTCTCGAGGCACGCGTGCAGTTGGCATGCTCTCCCTGCTTGCATGCAGTTAGTATGTTTTCCCTGCATGCATGCAGCTGGCATGTTCTCCCTGCGTGTGTGTAATCAGCATGTTCTCCCTGCATGTGTGCAGTCATCATGTTCTCTCTGTATTGCGTGGGTTTCCTCTGGGTACTCTGAGTCCTTGTACAGTCCAAAGAAATACAGTTAAATGCCAGCAATTGCCCATAATATATGTACCCTACAATAGACTGGCATCCCTTGCCTTCTGTACTGTGCTGAATGGGTCGGTCTCCAGCCCCATCTTATCATGGACCCTGTACTGGATAAGCAGCTGGCGGTGGATAAATCCATCCATCTATCCATCCATTCTCTAAACCCGGTTATCCTACTGGGTCGTGGGGGGTCCGGAGCCTACCCGGAAGCAATGGGCACGAGGCAGGGAACAACCCTGGACGGG
>JABFEB020000104.1:20707022-20726750 GCA_019775895.2 Stomatorhinus ivindoensis | reverse complement strand
CCCCCCCCCCCCCCCCCATCGTCAAGTTATCTCTCAAGAGATGCATTGTCTTTCCTGCAAGATTGCTGGGTTGCCATAGTTACCAGTCGGAAAGTTGAACCGGTGGAAGATAGAAAGGTTACATGCTGCTCCATTCTGAGAGTGACCAGCGAAGACCGCGGCCGGGTCTCTGCCTTTTTTAAAGCCAGGAATTTCATGACTGGAGCGTGGAGCTGTGCTACCATAGCAATAAGCCTGATGCTTGCCAGCGCATCTCATCTGTGCTCATATGCTCATTAGCGGTGACCTAGATCAAGCTGCACGAACTCTTACAATTCAGTGTGGAATTGGGCTGCCCTCATCACAAAGAGACACGCAAACGGTGTGCATGCATGCAGCAAGATGGAGAATGATGTGGTATCGAAGCTAGCTCACTAAAAACAACCATGCTGTACTTTTCTTTAAAAAGTTCCATATGTTTATGTAACTGTGAAAGACACAAAAACTGTGCAGCCTGTAATTTACCAATCAAATGTTAAAAATGATAAAAGCCAAATAAATAAACATAAATGATTTTTAAAAATCTGTTAGGAAGTTGCATAGAGTTCGTATTGCAAAAACTTCATTCACATAAATTTAGCAAAATAAGCATCGCGTGAGAAAAAGTGGTTGACTCACGGAAAGTCATCTGTGTTTTTCTAATATAATTTTCTTGAACTGGCACAATCCAGGCTCTTACCCTTAGTATGTCCACAATCCAATCCGAGAAGCTCTTACTTGAGTAAACAACACAAATGAATATTGACTATATTGGAAAAAAATATCCTGGGCAGCATATAGCAAAATTTGTGGAACCTTAATCTTTCATTTAATACTTTTTGTTATGATATACCTAAAAATTTATCAAAGGTAACACCAAATGGCAGTGAAGTATAAATTAAGTGGATAGTGATATACATAATTAGAGTTATCTCAAAAACTGTTTTATTGACCTTGTTTACATAAATGAACTTTTGGTTTCAAAATTTCAACACATTAAATTTTCTTTATAGTAAACCAGCATAGATTAGCATCTCATTTAGACTGAAACCCTTTATATGTAAATATTCCCAAAGTCAATGAAAAGATGGAGTGAGTTACTTTGCATATTTGCACCCCATGGGGGATACATCACAGACAGCCCTTTTCCAGTTTGTGTAGGAGAGGAAAAACAGATGCATAAATCAACCCAAAGATTGTTGTTGATGTTTGCGACTCCTGCCTTGTTACACAGACTTCTGCTGCTTAAAAACATCATGTTTCTAAGCCATATTAGCCAGAAGAATCTGGCTGCTGTTGCAACCACCCTTAATAATGTGTCTTTTTTTATCACTCCGTTGTTATGGCTACTGTCCTTTGGCTTCATTTACCTGTCATTGACTGCACTTGCTTTTTTTGTTTTTTTGCAATTTGCCTTATGTCTCGAGGAAGTTGAAGGTTGACAGTCTGCATCTTTCTGACATGACACTTCAGGCAGTCTTTCTGGGGTAGTTTTATCCCATGTTGTCAGTTTGGTGCCCTCTTTTTTTCGGCACTTGTCTCCGTTTCAGTGGTCCACTGGCTACCTTTGTTGTTTCACCTCTGTGTAGCTCTAGAGGCCGAGCCGAAGCTGTAGTCCTCATCGTTGTAGTGAAAGGATGAGAGGCAGCGAAATGTCAGCCGGTCGGCAGCGGAGTCTCAGTGTGAAACGAGAGCAACATGGCTACAGCGTGGCTTAAAATAAATAAACGTCTGGAAGTGATCTGCAGGAGCCAGGCACTGTATCCCACACAAGTCATCAAATTCCAAATTCTTTAAAGTTTCATCAAGGTGAAAACAGAGGCAAAGAATCGGCAAAGAATCCTAAAATATGATATCGGTCTAAAAGTGTCCAAAAAATACTTTTCCCAGAAGGGATGAAATTATGACTCGTGGAATTTCGGGGCTTCCCATGCAAAGGTATCACTAAAATGTTTTTATTTTATGCCCGTTCAGAAATATTGTAGTTCACCCAGCTAAGCAGTTTGGAAATGAG
This sequence comes from Stomatorhinus ivindoensis, assembly GCA_019775895.2. Taxonomy (NCBI): domain Eukaryota; kingdom Metazoa; phylum Chordata; class Actinopteri; order Osteoglossiformes; family Mormyridae; genus Stomatorhinus; species Stomatorhinus ivindoensis. The sequence continues at coordinate 20,724,718 of JABFEB020000104.1, read as the reverse complement.
ATAGATGGATGGATAGTTCTCTTTATCTCAGTTTTTATGACAAAAATTTGACTTGGTTAATGTTCCATACATCGTATATAAATATCCTCAGATCTGGCTCCCAGGCATATTTGCATGGTCTGTGTGTGCACCCTGCTGCATTACTGCTGTCTTCTGACGGAGTCAGTGGAGCAAGGAGCTGCTGAATAAATTGGTCCTGCTTGCTCATGGAACCAGCAAAACCTTTTAATGTCGGAACAGTATGCTTAGTGAGGTTTACATTGCCTCAGGATCTAGTCGCTCATTCTCATATTCATAGCTGAAGAAGTACAACCCACTAGACAGTATCAGACTCCGGTGCTCATCAGTGGACTGTCAAGATTATAAGGCTTCAAAGTTTGGTTTTCCTTTATCTATATTTATGGTCGTTGCGGGGAGTTATATAATATATCAATAATGTACTACTGTAATACTGTATTATGGTATACATTATTTATTAAATGGGAAGGAAAACTGAGTTAGTTATTGCATTGACAACTCAATTTTAATTCATAAAGACTTGATTGCTGTAACCAGGCAGCCATTGCCAACATGTGAAAGGATGTGTTTTATAACCCTTTTTTTCTCTTTGTGGTGACTAGGTTTTGTAGCCTTTCAAGGTAAAATGCCAGTGAAGTGTTTCTATGCAACTGTATTTGTACCTCATACATTTAAATGGACATCCATCAGTTGTCCATACTTGCTTATCCAGGAGAGGATTATGTTTGGCCTAAAACCTAGCTCAGGAAGAACAGGGCATGAGGCAGGGGATACATTCACTGGGATGCCAGTCATGCCCTCACTGGGATGCCAGTCACATCCTCACTGGGATGCCAGTCATGCCCTCATTGGGATGCCGGACACGCCCTCTTTGGGATGCCGGACATGCCCTGTTTGGGATGCCGGACACGCCCTCTTTAGGATGCCGGACACGCCCTCTTTGGGATGCCGGACACACCCTCTTTGGGATGCCGGACACGCCCTCTTTGGGATGCCGGACACGCCCTCTTTAGGATGCCGGACACGCCCTCTTTGGGATGCCGGACACGCCCTCACTGGGATGCAGGACGCGCCCTCACTGGGATGCAGGACGCGCCCTCACTGGGATGCCGGACACACCCTCTTTGGGACGTCAGACTCTTTGGGATGCAAGACACGCCCTCTTTGGGATGCAGGACAGGCACTCAAGTCCACACATAATTCCGACACATAATATGAGCAAGTTATAGATACTGATCTAACCACATGTTTTTGGACTGAGAGGAAAAAAACCCCGGAGTACCAAACACTTGAAGGTAACAGGGTCTACAAACTCCACACACAGTATGTGTTGCCCGAGGTGAGCTTCACCACCAGCATCCCCTGTCTAGCAAGACAGCACCCCCTCCCAACCACTCATAGGGCTGACCAGTCCTGTGTGCGTGCTTAAATAATTTGTGTTTATATAACGTGTGTTCCCATCTTGGGATTTGAAGCATTTGGCTTTAAGTTCAACTTGTTATCTTCTGCTGTACCTACAGTTTCTTATAATCGTCCTTTATCTCACACCCACAAACACGACTTGCAGTTTGTTGTAATGCAGCATGAAACGTGATTACTAATGTCATGTCCACTTTAAATCAAATTCCTTCATATTGAGTGGATCACGTTTAGGACATCCCCAATTCTCAGGCAGTTACCATAGTAACATCCTCAGTTAGCTCATTCATGGCACTAACATTCTTAAATCTAATTACAATAATAAAATTATGCGTTCACTTTAGACATATAAAAAGTACCAGACTATCATCGCAATAAAGCGATGTTAAAAAAAAAAAACAAAAAAAACTTTCATACATATTAACAAGGACTGTAGTTTTTTTGTGCTGCACCATTGTAAAAATTGCTCCTGGGCAGCTAGTGACTGGACTGTTAATGTAGTTTATGATGAGAGAAATATTTCACGAGGAGCAGATTAAACAGGTTAATTAAATGGGGCTGGGTCTAGCTTAACAGAAAAAGCAGATCGTAGACATGCAGAGTGTGATTTCTTGGGAGCTTGCACTCTTTGTCTTGTTTGTAAGATGTGCTGTGTGACTCCGTTGTCTCTGTTATACATGGAGTAAAATTGTCCTCCTGGTGTTCTGGCTGCATGGCAGGTTGTTTTGCTCTAAAGATAACATCATCTTTAAAAGCCAAAAGGTTAAAAGAATTTGAGAGTGATAATCAAATAATTAGTGGACTTTGTAGAAATATTATTTTTAAGAAAAAAGATTAAGAGTGTTTACAATAATGGAGCGTTTTGCATCATTTTCTCCATGACATTAATTGTCTATTTCAATCTGAAAGTCACAGTTGCCTGGCAACAAATGATTAATTTAAACTCTCTTGGTACGAGATTGTTTCAAGGAAAAGCTATACTGGTGAATTTGTTAATATGTTTAACATCCTCATACACTACTTAGGCCTATTTAGTTTCACTGCAGTTTACAGATTCTTATGTTTGATGAAAAAATATTTAATGGTTGTTAGTATTTCACATACATTTATTACAGTTGTCATTATTTATTTTTGTATTCAAGGTATTTTATTGGAAAACAGCCATTAAATATTTGTCCCACATTAACATGTTCGGTGACGCTTTACATTAACTGCAGCTTCATAATGCTTTTATATTACATTCATAAAACGTTCAGTATACCTTCATAATGTATTCATTAAGCATTCATAAAACATTCATAAACATCATGTATGTATACCATAACATCCCTTAACAACTGTAATATACATTAATAACCAACATACAATAATAATATACATTATAATTGCATAATCATGTAATGTTTGTTATAAATGTACATTAAAGCTGTTTAGGGATGTTAGGATGCTATGGTATACTTGCATGCTGTTTATGAATGTTCTATGAATGCATAATGAATCAACTTCAAGTTACTTTATTGGTACCCAAAGGTATATTTTGTTTGCAGTACAGAGTCCACACACAAACCCAAACAGGAGAAACACAAAAGACACGCATCACACATCACTCATTATAGCACAATATGGGATCCATCCCTAACAATAAACAGTAAAAACAGTACATTCAGGAAAACTGCCAAAACTACAGTAATATCAGTAAAAATAATAATAAATATATATATTAAAATAACAAAATCCTTTCAATATAAATAGCTATAACCTATAACTTATTCCTTAGTGTAATTGCTGTCGGAAAAAAAAATGTTTCTGTATCGTTTTGTCCTACACCTGGGAATTATGAACCTGCGACCAGATGGAAGAAGCTGAAACTCAGTATGCAATAGATGAAAAATGTTGTATAAAAAAATTAATACTGAGCTGCTTATGCGCTGTATTTTTTTAATGTATAGAATATCCAAGTTTGCCTCTGGTTCACCAGTCAGACTTCCATACCACTCAATTATTCATTTTATTTTTCACTGAAAGATTCCCAAACCAAGCCGCTAACCCAAACGATCATTTATAAATGATACATTAAGTGCATTATGAAGGTTCACTTAATGTAAAGCGTTATCATATGTTCTCTATTAAGAATATTATATAGAAGAACTTTATGCTTATAAAACAGAAAATCGTGTAGATGAAGAAATATTAATATTATTATTTATTTTTTTTTCAAGCTTTGGACATCTAAATTTATTCATGCACGATACCAATAAAACACTAGTCTCACAAGTGTTGTGTTTGCAACATGGATAAACACAAGAAATTAAAAGACATTTAAAACACCTGCTGAATTCACTGACTAAGATGTCCATCTTGGAATTGAGACCGAGCATTTCTCAATTCTCTTTGTAATCCGATTTAATGCCTCTCCTCATGCATTGTTTATGAGACAAGGTGTAGTGAGTTCAGCACGGACCACGATGTCAGTGCGATTCCCATGCAGCTCGTGTCCAGTGCTAATTTCAGATGTGCAGTGTAGCGCGGCACAACTGGCCTGGAGAGTATTGGCCTCAAACCTTTTTTTTTTTCTAGTGAAATGTACGTCAGATTTGGTTTCAACCCCTGGAACGCTGGCGTAGTGGGTAATGTCTAAACTACATGGAGGTAATCCTGGTTCCACTGGAACCCCAACTGGACGGTGTACATGGTCGGATGTAATGCAGGGGCACTGGTATACAGTGACCTTGCAGTTTTTAATGAGAGCTGTTTTCTTGTCCCTTAGCTGACCAAGGCTCACACTGCCCCCACTCTCCTAATCAGACGGTTGTGCGCTACACCTTGGCCGTCCGTTAGCAGCTTCACACCACCTTGTTACCATTAATGAGCTACTTAATCCTGGTTTCAGCACCATGTGCCGTTGGGCTTCCATCCAGGCACAAATGAGGTAGAGTTGGGTCTCGGATACCTGATGCCGCAACACGCTTGGGGGGCTGGTGTCACGTACAGTGGAATGGCCCTAACAGAAACTCCCCGGACGCCACCACGACCCCGTGCTCTGCATCGACATGGGATGTCTTGGCCACTTCTTGAGCAGGATGGGACCGAGCCAACCGACTTTCTCACTTTTGAGAGAGAGGTGCAACATCTACTGGCTGTGTCTAGTACTGCATTTTTTGGTTGCTCTATTGAGCAAATCTACAGCTCCTAGAAGGGCATAATAGCTATTATTTTCAGGAAAAAAAGGCAAATTGGGTGTACTGATCATCTACATTGAATGGGTAATCAATTTTATTATTATTGCAATATAGCTAAGATTTGTTTTAAATGCTAATGGTATGATCTTTAAACTACTGTGCTAAATGCTATTTTATTTCCTTCACAGAACCATAAAACAGTGTATGTTAGCAGGGTTTCACCTCCCTGCGACCCTGGGCTGATAAGTGGTTGGAAAATGAATGGATGAATGGGTTTTATTTCATAAAGTAGCATTCCTTAGCTTGAGGACTCAGTTATTAAATAACAGAAAAGCGACTGCGCTTTTATTTTTCCAATTTGTCATTTGTTTCACCTTTTTGTCTTTTGAAAGAACAAGTACAGGTGTATGAGCTTTCTAGAAGATATTAGGCTGTCATTAAACGTATTTAAAATGATTACAGGACAGATTTCTGTATATCAATAAAAAGCTGACAGATAAACATAATTTTATCCTATATTTTAAGATATTTAACACAAAATCTATATTAATAGATGTACACATATAATATTTTACTAATAATTAAATCATTATCATTTTTAAACCTTTTTTATCCTCTTCTTTATGAAACTAACCTGCTTTCACCACTAGGTTTCCAAGAACCCCAACCGGCATGAGATACTGACATGTCATTATCGAGTATGAAACTGTCTGAAAACTCAAAACCAACAATTTCCTTTTACCTCCTTTGAAACTTTAATGTTATTACATGCAGTGGCACAGTGCATCACACCACAGGAATTTTATAAACCAGCACCAGCAGCACTTAACAGCATTGAAACAGTCCACACCATTTTTTTTTTCCAAAACGCACAAGCACTTGAGAAACACAATTCAACCTTGATGGGTTCCAGTAACCATGGCCACAACAGAATGGCCTTACAGCTTGACACTCCCTGGACTTATGCTGACAAGCGATTTCATGCACACCAGCAAACTCTCTACAGCTGCACTTAGCAGCATGAATGAAGTTTGGTGTTTTCCTATTAAACACCATGATGCACACTTTCTAATCACACAATGCCCCAGAAATCATTACTTACAAATTAACAGCATATCAGAATTACACACTGCCGATTTGATCAAGTCAACCAATAACACACTTCAGTCATTGTTTTTTTTTTGTACAGGTATGTTTTGCATGCATGTAAGTGGTCACACTTATAATGTATGACTGGCTGTGCATATTTCCAAGGCAAACTGTGTTGTTATTACCCAAAAGAATATTTTAAAAACCAACATTTCATGAAGTTGATTACGTATTACTTGAGTTTATCAATATGACGAATATAGCCTGTAAAGAAACATGATAGTGACTGGTTAACTTAAACATGAATCGATTCATTCATTTAAAAAATAATTCAATAAAACAGGAAAACTCTTTATAATTTTCATTTAACCTTAATTCAATTTCTGTACTTTAAAAAATATGATTCAGGTGTGGTTTGTTATTGTTTATTAAAAACAAGTGGCCTGTACTACGAAGCAGGGTTACTGGCTTATCAGGGTAACTTATCAGGGTAAGTGCCTTAGTTTAAATGGACTTCATATTTGTTTACTTACATTTTGCCCAGATTACCTCAAATCCGGCAAGTTACCCCTATAAGCCAGTAACCCCACTTCGTAGTACAGGCCCCAGATTACGGTAAGACGTAAACCTTAAAAATAATAAATTGATTTCAATGGGATTTCATCAGTAGATAATTTTTCAGAAGAGTATCAAAACATGTGAAATATGTCTGATTGAGACCTGACAAGACAAAAAACAAACAAACAAACAATAAACAAACAAACAAAGCAGGTAGCTCCATATCTTGGAATAAAATCCAAGACTGACATCTAGATATATAAAATAACCAGGGACATGCAGTAATCACCACCAAAGCATTGTACAGTAGATAGGCACTTGAGGCTGAGCAGCACACAGACAGAATATTAATATATTAATCACAGATGACTGATCTCTTGAATTACTTGATATTGTTTTAGATAATACTTTAACCAACACTGGAAAGCGACATTTTCATGTACCTATTCCCTACAATTACAGATGTGAAGGCAAATTTCAGTGAGATGTTTGCATTCCTTGGCAGATACGAACTTCATTAGCATAAGCAAACATTAATGGAAATTAATGATACATATTTTCATTATCAGTGCGGACAAGGATATAGTGATAATAGTTGAATTGCATACTTTCAGACAAGTGTGGAAATAAATATTCAGTGTTAGTATAAAGAACACCCAGTCATTTTCCCCACAGTTTTATAGGGAAGAGATGTCCCTTTTGTTTCCAATTTGTTTAAATCATCACGGTACCATTTAATAATTCAATAAAATCATTTTTATTGATTATAATTCATTTGAACGATTTATTTTTAACAGCTAACTCACAGATTATGTTTACTGATTTCCTGCTGATCATATGATAATCTGCACCCAAATTGTAACAATGAATTTGCTGCATACTTATATTGAATTGTTTTAAATGTTTTATACACTTCATGGATTTTATTTGTCATCAAGATTAGTGGAGTTCTGACTTTGTGAGTCTTTTTGATGTTATCTTAAAAGCTTAGCACCCAAGGGCAGATTATCGGGGGGGCTCTAGGTTGTCATCAGTATGGGGGACTCAGGAGTTGCTGGTTTAAATAAGCTTTCCATTTATCCCGAGGTGGGGTGCGGCCCTGTTGTTTACTGAGGCTCTAGGCTATAGCCTATGCATTAATCTGCCCCTGATGGGAGCCCGTTAGCCATGGCTCAGTTGTAGCTTTACATCTGAGCTGTCACCTCTGGCTCTTTTTATTTACCTTAAACTGGCATCCCATTTTCTCTCTCTAATAGATTTGTCCCAAAAATGTGCTGCTCCACACTACTTATTCTTACAGAGCTATTGGATTCTTTCTGTTCTCCAGATTCTTGTCAAGAGTTGTTTGTTTATCACCTTGCTTTTTATGACTTTTTTTCATTTCTAATCACCTTCTTCATTTTACAGTTCATTATCTTCCTTTTCTGTCCGCGGTGACTCCCTTTACCTGTCAAGAAGTAGGTGATGGAACTGACACAAGCTTCTCCAATTTACCAGCCCTTAACCGATTCATTCTTATTTCCTGCCGTACACCACTGGGAAGGTTGCAGGGGGACCGAACCCCACCTGGAGATGCACTGCAACTTGTACAGTTAGGTAGATGCGACTCACATATATGTGATAGGTTGGTAACACTGCGCTTGTGGGAGATTCACTAACACAAAAATGTTGTGAGGGCAGAAGGAAAAATAATTGATTCAGAGAGATATCCAACCAAATTGTAAAGGAGGTGGGTCCAAGCAAGACAAATACCAAAAAATTTGATTGGTTCGTCCTGCCTCCTCTAGGTGATCCTTTAGGCCAGTGGTTCTCAATCCTGTTCCTGGCGACCTACCTGCCAGAATGTTTTCGTTCCAACCCTACCTTAATCAGGCTTATATGGTCCTTAATAGGCTAAAACTGGTTGCAGACCGAACAGGATCGAGAACCACTGCTCTAGGCCATCTCCCCTACAATCTGATTGGCTATCTCTCTGAACAAATCATTTTATCTTTTGACCTCACACCAATTTTGTGTAAGCAAAACTCTCATGAGCTAACACTGCATTGTACTCTGCAGCAATCTAGTCCTTACATTCCATTGGCTAAATAATGTCAGCTGGTGCTACTGTCTTAGGCTTCCCAGTCATATTTAACATGTAAATGCCCACTAACAATGATCTGTAGAGCTGAGCATGCACTCAAGATAAGTACCTTAACCAACTGCACCAGTCAGTGCTAAGCAGAAAAATACAATTTTAAACACAACTAAACACATTTGACTACCACTGTATGGACAGGCAACAATTAGCATGATTTTTGGAGCATAATTTTTGGCTTTTTGTATTCACACGAATCGGCTGTAAAGGACATTGGTGAGTAAGCCCCTACAATTTGATCCATGTGATGTGTTACAATTTGCAAAATGACAACACAGTCCAAAGGTCAAACGATCACTAAAGATACACGTACAAAATGCAAAATAACCATGGCATAATTGCTGTTTGCATCACAGGTTATTATCAAGCTACAGTAAAGAGGGACAAAAATGCTTTCCTAAGTGTGCTGTAACAGGATAAATGAATGCTCAAACAAATTGCCATGACTATTTGCCATAACCACTAGCAAATCCAGGCACATAGTAAGATCAATACTTTCTGCTCTTTTGCACTTATAAATATTTCTGCTTTAATCATGCCCTTTGTGATAAAGCATTTTTTTTAATTGCAGTATCTTTTTTTTTCTTAGTACCTCGTATAACATCAAGATACCCAACACCAGAACAAGTCACCATACTGGAGTAAAAACAGAACCACTTCAAACTGAGCAGAATCACAGGCTTTTTCCAGCAAACAGATACACGAAAGAAAACACGGCTGTGTATGCAGGTATACTCAGACACTGTTGGGGTTGTAGCAGAGCATGTTGAGCTGCAGGTTTTCATCCCAGTGTCTGAGGATGACAAACAGCTGATTGGCTGCAGCCTTGACGGATGCCAGATCACGGCCCTCGGGAATGGGCTGGCTCCTGAGCCACATGCTGGCTTTGGCCGCCACCAGCTCCCATTCGATGAAGAAGCTGGCCGAGCCGTGCTCCAGCCAGGCCAGAGCCACCGCCGTCGCCCAGACGGCGCCCTCCGGCTCCGAGAAGCCCCACAGGCTTCCAGGCCGGCCCGGAGGAGTCTCCACACCCTCGGACTCGGAGCCGCGCCCACTGTCCGTCTGCGAGTTCACGGGTGAGCGAGGGGGCTCAGGTGGAACGCAGCCGTGAACGGAGGCTGTCAGCAGGGAGGGCTCCATTTCAGTCTGGGGACGTCTCATGTGGTGTGGTTGGCGCCAGCGTTTTTCCTGCTTCAGCTGCCCAGCAGCCGCCTCTTTCAAGCGGGGCTCTGGTGGGGACATGGCTCGCCTGGAATCCTCCTTGCCTCTGCTCTCTGTCCCACGGCTGCTGTATTGGGAGACGTGCGCCACATTTCCTCGGTGGCTGGCGAAGGGGGAGGTCCACCTGAGTTTGTCCATGGGCACATTGATGGCCTCGCACAGGGCGTTGTTCAATAAGAACGCCCCGCAGGCTAACTGCAAGGACACCTACCGCAGAAAACAAGGACATGGAGTGGAAAAAAAAAGAAAATTAAAAACCTGGACCTTCATAGGATCACAAGTCAAACACTAGTTCAATTGCCGGAGATCCTGGGAAAAAAAGTTCTTAATATTGATTCAAATTTTGATTTGACGGGAAGTTGGCAATGACATGCGATGTCATCTTGAAGCCCTAATTGTCTTTAAGGAACAACAGATTTAACAAAGTGTGAGATACTTAATAAAGTATGTGAGATATGGGCAAAAACATAATGCCCTCTACAGAGGACAGAGATTAATTATTGACATGGGTCCTGCAGTGTTTAATTTGGGTGTAGTTTCATATTCCAATTTCAAAGTGCAAAACCTAAAACCTGAGACCAAGCCCGGCTACAAACAACAGTATATTTAGCAACACTCACCAGAGGGATGTAGTCCTTGTTCTCATTCTCACTGTCGCCCATCGATTCGCTGGTCTTGGGCGACCGGCACATGAAGCCCTGTGCGGCCCGTGTTAACATTCGCACTCTGCTGAGACTCAGTCTGTCGATAAACAAAGACGCCGTGACAAGTGTCAGTCACATTCGGCCATACTGTCCGGCCCACCCCGTTCCCAGCCTATACAGCACAATAATGAGGCTGCAAATTTATTGCTGTGGAGAAAGTTGCCCCTTCGATCCCATCGAAAATGGCAGCAACCTCCATAACTTCCAAAACACGGGGCGAAGACAAACTGCATCATCACAAGTAGACCCTGGGTATCTGCGTAGACGATTCTTCATTTCACCTCGGAGCAAGGAGTCCTATTCAAGGCCCAGAAAAAGAAACCTGACAGCACACAGCGGACAGATGCATGACTGATGGCCAAGCACAGATGGGCCACGTTCCCTCCCTGAGAGGATATGGTACCAATACAGACATTAATTTGTTCGTCGTTCGCTGTGGTAGTGTCTGCGGATAGAAGCTGAGCAACAAACCACTAATGATGTACAGAAAGCAATCACGGGGGGGGGCAAGGGCAGCTCGCCACAGATTGTTTCACAAAGCTATTCTCCTGTTTTTTGTGTTCTGGTGTCTCTGAGCAGTAATGACCGGTCACGTGATTTAAGTAGAGCGACCACTGAAATCCACCCGGACACCAGCTGGATGGTCGGAGATCCGCGAAGATAATAAGCACATCCAAGTTATGGTATCTTGGACTACTGGAGACATCTAAATGTGAGATGCTTTTCCAACATGTGCCACGTAATAAATATCACCGAGGTCTCACTTTTTGTTACTTGTCGTTGTTGCTGGAAAGTCCAAAATGAGACAGAGCTTCTATCATTTTCTCCATAAGTAATCTGCAGTCATAATTATCATTATTATCTGCACTTTCCTGGTAATGATGGCAAATGGCTGCACTATTACAAAGGCCGAAATGTGACCACCTCTACAAGTAAAACACGTGCAGACAGACTCCGAAGCAGGTCTCATTATGATACTTTGAAAGAAAAAATTGCAAAACCATTTAGTCTGGAAAGATAGTCCTAATAGCCAATTAGAAGGATTCTGGTAAAAGATGACAAGACATTTATTGGACTGATGATGTACAACACAAGACTCCAAATTAGGAGAAAAACTTTAGAGGCATAAAATGTTACACTGGGGATGTTACAGACATAGGAAGGAATAGCAGAAATTGGTTTTATACCTGAAGTCAGTACCTGTTAAAAAAGCACAACACAAACGTGCTTTCTCAGTATCTAAAAAGAAACTCAGACACCTGGTCTCAATTAATTTACTCTTGGATTTTAAATCCAAAAACAGCTTCGTAGCTTTATCCTTGTAGACAAAAATAAATACAAGAATAACTCAGGTTAAAGTGCCCATAGCTTGCTAATTCCCTCACAGCAGTCTTACACTAGTCCAAGGCTATTCAAATCACGGTCCTTAAGGTCCATGTACTGCTCATTTTCCAGCCTTCCTATATCCATGAGCCAGGTGCGAAGCCTCTGGGGCCAATCATAATCAGTGATTATTAAACTAATTACCTGTGAAAGCTGAAAACAAGGACTGGATTTGGAATCGAGGGGCAGATATGAAGAGCCCTGCGCTAGCTCTATCCCAAACTGCCCAGCTGGGGTGTAAACAGAGATGGGTCCACAGTTCAAAGTTGATTAGCTCTCAGAATGTCCTCTGTCCTGTCACTGCCCTGAATTGATCAAAAACATATGATTGGCTAATGATGTTGGCCCCCTTACCCACCTGGCAGAGAAGAGACTCTCCACTGATCTTTGGGAGTGTTCAGAGGCCGTTGAAGGGCTCCTTAACAGCACTGAAAGAGGCAATAATTTCTGATTAGTCACATGGTTTTCCCTTCCAGACCCCCGGTGTACACTCTGCATAGATAACAGATGCTCATGCCATACACTGTTAATGAGACTGGAGGAAAATAGCCTCTGCTCTCTCTGCAGGCTTAAGACATAATCTCACAGGAATGGATATAATACACTTAATTTATTTACCAGATGCTTTTAACCAAAGCAGCATACACACGAGAAAGCAGGGCCAGACAGTGACCGGCAAGCTAGGGATCTGAACTGTTGACGTTCCGGTAACGGGCCCAGCATTCAAACATGCTGAGCCACACACTGCTCTGCCGTGCCCCTGCAGAAGCGAGGTGCGCAGTGCAGCTCCCGCACACGGGGACGATGAGCGCAGGGTGACTCAAGATGGCAGAGCCGGATGTCACACCGGCAGCTGCCGCATTGAGCCTCAAGCCGGCTCTTAGCACACGATTAATACACCCTTCACTTCTCCCTCTCAGTTAAACACTCACACTGTCTTTCCCGGCATGTCATTACAGGGGAATAAGGCGGACGTACCTTCATTAAAGCTAAACCTCTCCCATCCAAAAGGTGAGGATGTGCTGCAGGGGGATGCGCCTTCATTATAGTCCGTTTCTTTTCAAAATAATAGACAATAATTACATAAACACGTATTGGTTAGTTTGTCATAACAGATATTTGGCAAGGAAATCAGTGACAGGAAGGAATATTTTTTCCAAGAAATAAACATATTTAGTATTCATTTTGTCAATCAGTGTGAGAATCATATATTTATGAAATATATTGATTCATAAAGGTATATGTTTTTCAGTGTTTGTCATGTGGTTTTGAGCAATGTCAATGTTCTTAATAAAACAGTTTCTCCCAGTAAAATAAAATCTGGCTGTTGTGAATTCACTGAAGTGTCCATTAACCCCCCCCCACCACCACACCAGAGGACATGGAACAGCCATTCGTCTCACTAAAGAATTATCACTCCGGGCTTGCTGTGACCACACATCGTCAGGACATTGTCAGAATACATAAAGCACACTTTTCACTACTACTGAGTTTTCGTGAAACCATTATGAAACCTTCTGCAATAAACTGAGGAAATCAGCAAACATTTATTTGATAAAAAGGTTCACATCCTTCTCGAGACACAACATCCATCCATCCAGCTTCGACCACTCATCCTGAGATGGGCCCAGATTTCCTTCTGGGATTCAAAAGTATCTAAGATATTTGTTGACTATCGTTGTCCAAGGTCCCACATCTGCCAGCAGGAGCATGGGACCGGAGAGACCAGACGTCTCAAGCTCACATGCTTGTCAACACCATCTACTTTTCACCCAGTAAAGTCACATGACAAGCAAGTGAACGTAGCCTCTACTGTAGCATCAGCTTGATTCTCACTGCTGCCAAATAATAGATCAATGACTCTTCACTATAGCAGATAGCTGAGATTCTTGGCCCCTACATTTCTACATAGCATATTGTGCAAGAGTTTTGGCCAGTCTAAGAAAATTATCAATATGCTGGTGTAAAACTATAATATTATATCTGTTAGTGTGTCAAGACCACCCGTAAAGTCACCCCAGTGTATTTAAGAAATAAGTAGAAGGACTGGGGTGACCCCATGGACCAACGTGATGCTAAAAAATTGAAAAATTAGTTAGTTTTACTGTACAAAACTATTTTATGTAGCATGCAGAAGTGCAATTGTGCATAAGAAATAAGTGATAGTTGTGTGTGTGTGTATATATATATATATATATTCCATCCATTCATGCATTTTCTGTGTCTGCCTCATGTAGGATTCCCTAGAACGTAAATCATGATAATTGAAGGATAAAGAATAGAATATATTCAGAATGAGAATATATTTACAATGTTCTGTACCTCAATGCTTTTACTTAATTTATTGCTAACCTTTTGGCAACCTCATTTGGTTTATCTTATCAGTATGAAAATGTGTGAAGTAATTGGTCTGATGACTCTGTAGTTGTCTGAATAATTCTGGCGGCTGTCAGCAATTTCCCACTCAGCAGGTGTTCCACATGAAAATATCCCAGCTGACAATTCATAAGTCCATTTTCATAATTGGTGATATACTAAACCTAATATCCTCCATTGCCTACCCATCCTGCTCTCTATAGTACGTTTGTTCTGCCTACTATTGAAAAAACTTAGACATTTCTTTTGGAGGTAGTCCAATGAGCACTGCTATTTGTTCAGAAGTAATATAGACCTTTCAGGGCAAGCAATAGGACTCAATACTTAAAAAAATGCATATTGGAAGAAGTTTGGTATTTCTTTATGAAAAGTGTTGAATGATAAAGACCTAACTGGAACTGTAGAGTACTTTTAACGTTAGTCGTGCACCAGTTCTGTGGCAGAAACGTGTGTGATCTTACTTATGGGTATCAAGCCTTCCTCAGCCCCTTCAGACACAGAGTCCGACTGGGAGCGACCCAGTCCCCTGGAGTACATTCGGGTCTTTCGGCTCCCAGAACGCGAGCTAGAATGACTGCTCTGCCTTGGTGTGTCTCCTGGAAAACATAGCAGTTTGTTCCAATCAAAGGAACATGACACTTCACTGTAAAACAGACATCTCTGAACTGACCGTGCAGCTATCAAGCCATAAAATGCGAGCCGTCAAAAAGCCCTACAGCACTGCAGGATGTCGTGAACATAGATGTAGAGGAAAATGCTTCTCTGACACTGACTTTCCAAAAAGAGCTGATATTATAGCACAGCTCCAAAAACTGAATGCCCTTTAAGAATAGATTTCAATGTCTTAAAATGTTTGCTGTAAATTATTGTATAACTGTAGTTGCTCATTATTCATCATCTTCCTTTTAAAATCTAATTGAGTTACTATATTTGGTAGCCCTTTCTTGAAAAGGCCATTTACTTAACCTCTGGCATTTCATTCAGCATCAGACTGTCAACAAGTAATCCCCACAGAGCCGTAATATATAAGCCACACACCTGGGCTTGTGTACTCAATGCTGGTCCGTAGATATTCATTCGTGTCCAGATCTATGGGCACAAACGCTGTGTATTTGCTCAGTATGTTACATGCCTTGCTGGTTTGAATGGCAAAAAGTTGGTATCTCCTGCTAGAACCTGTGAAAAGAATACAAAAACTGCAAGGACCCTGGTGTGGGTACGATTTGTGGGTGTCTCACAATGGCTAATTTGTCTTCAAAAAAAAAAAAAAACTGAATTAGGATACCAGAAATAGTCTGTATTTAGGGATAAGAAAGAAGCGCCCCTTACCATGCTCAATCTCACACTCTTTGTCTGCCATTTGCTCAAAGTCCTGAATGATGGATCTCCCCGCCAAATGATGAAAAGTTTCATTCCACAAATCTTCATGAACCTTCTCTTCCCGTTCTCTTCCATTCAGGTGCGGATCAATATCAAACAGGACCTCCCACTTAACTGGCCTCCCACAGAGAAGTCCTGTGACCACTGCTTTGCAGTCTTTCCTCCACGATTTGGGGTCTCTGTCTGGAGTGCACAGCTCCAGGGGCATTTCCAATTCACAGAACTGATGAGTGTAGCCTTCTGTTACCACAATAACAAAACATTTTCAAGCCACACATCTGGAACATCTGAGGATAGTTCATTAAGGGCCTCAATCATCATTGTACCTTCGGGCAAACAACTCAGTCAACGCAGATCATCAGTAAACAAAGAATTAATTTCAGTTAATATCCAAAGAAGGACAGAAAGGTCATTGTAATGTGATGTAGAATACAGACGAGATAGGGAGATCTCCAGACCGAACAGAAGCTCACCAACAAGCTCTAATAAAAAGGCAATGCATTCACACTAATGAACTGACCTGGATCTCCACCACTGCTCATGGAAGGGCTGTCAGTGGAGGACCTGGAGCCTTCCTCGACTGCGGTTCCTCGGACCGCATGGATGCTGGCGCACTGATGCAGCTGATCCACCTCTGGCTCCTGAGCAAGCTCCTCATGTTGCAGCTGAAGTGGCCTTTGTCCGGCATTAGACCGACATCTGCTGGAGGCGGAGCACAAACTCGCCAGCTGTGGCTGTAGGATCAGAGAAACACATAAACTAAAATACAACTAAAATATCTCAATCGAAGACTTGTAGCCAAACGTATGACGGCAAGCCATGCAGGTTTTGCCATTGCTATTGGCAGTTGTACCATTGTTCACAGGTTATGCTTCTGTGCTTCCGGGGCTGAAAGAAGTTGTGGATTACAATTAGCAGCAGGACTATTCAGCTCTAAAACTGCAGAATTGTGAAAAGTGGAAATCCTCTTGGATTAGGGTATCTATTGAACAGCTACTCGATAATTAAAGGAGAAGGTAAGCAAGGTTATATATAAATATAAAATAGGTAGTCAGTCCAACAGTTTCAGAATTCAGAATCATTTACCTCTGTGATGATTTCTTTCCTGATCATATACCTCCTTCATACATTCTTCACATGCCGTATTAAATATTAATAAAAAACTGCCTTTCAAGTGTTAATGGAGGCCATTAAACCAGTGGCCATGTGCATAACATGGAGGAAGCTGAGGCTTCTAGTCATTAATATGATTTCGGCTAATTTTTGCCTCCTCCATCAATCATTCTCTTGTCAGTACATTTTTCACTCCGCTCTCTGCTTTTAGCAAACCTTAAACTTTTTTTTTCACAGTTGGATGCCATCAGACTGATTATGTTTGAATACTGGATTCAATATGAAAATAATTCATATTTTTTATAATTCAAGTGAAAAGGCACAATATACTTTCTTAAAGATTAATAATATTTCTTAAATACAACACATTTTCAATAAACACAAACATTTGATCATAGTAGGACTACAACTTATTCAAGGAAGCACAGCCTCCTTTTACTGGGGAGGGGGGGACAAGGAATCAGGGGGATTTCCAGGAGGGTATACTGGGTGGGCACTGGAGTGTCAGAGGTCTTTGGGGGTCCTCTGTTGAATGGAGGGGGGGGGGCTCCTGTCTACCCATAACCACACTCCTGCATGTGATGTCAGTCATGTCAGGGCACACTCACACACTAAGGTTGGTTTGGAATCTTCAGATCACCATACACTGGACAGTGGGAGGAAACCCACACAAATATGAAGAGAACATGCAACATACAAACTTCACACATAAAGCCAGTGGGAGGATTGAAACCCAGAACCACGGAAGAGTCACTAAATAGATCCACCTCTTCACTAAGAGCAGACTGCCTCCACTCACTTGAAAGGTCCAACCCACTATTTTCTGAGAGAGCAGAAACATTCCCTACATGTGCATTGAAGAACCTGTAGGGGGTACTTTTTCAAGCATCTCAACAAGGCTGGGCACCCCAAACTGCTGTCTAGCACATAGTGACAAACAACGGTCAGAGTTTCCCTTTCAACTCACATGGTTGCATAGTGGCAACATTCTTGTGAGTCCCACACCTGCCTGAGCTCTTTCCCCAGTGGGATCTCCCCAGCAGAGTCCCACACCTGCCTGAGCTCTTTCCCCAGTGGGATCTCCCCAGCAGAGTCCCACACCTGCCTGAGCTCTTTCCC
>JABFEB020000104.1:20691528-20706922 GCA_019775895.2 Stomatorhinus ivindoensis | reverse complement strand
CAGTGGGATCTCCCAGTGGATCTCCACACCTGCCTGAGCTCTTTCCCCAGTGGGATCTCCCCAGCAGAGTCCCACACCTGCCTGAGCTCTTTTACCATGGGAAAAGACCCTCCCTAAATTGAGTTTCGTTGCAGAGTCCACTCTATGCACGAAGGTAAGACCGACTCCATCTAGCCGAAGTCTTTCCTTTTTCTCTGCTAGCTCAAGTCCCTTAGATGCCACGGCCCTTTGGCAAGGTCTGCTCCATTTGGGTTCTACCCGATCATGCTTACTGCACAGGAAACCAATTTTTTTTTTTTCAGAAACAATTACTTAATATATAAAAAAATGTGTTCACTGTAGTGATGCAGTGATGAAAAAAATTCCATCCATCTTCCATCCATCTTCCAACTACATACCTACTACAGGGCTTTGGATGAGACTGTAGCCTAACCAAGGCTGCACAAAGCAGCAGTACATGCTGAATTAGATGCCAGTCCAGCTAATATCACACACAATAATGATGTGTAGGTTAGAAGCACCAGTTCATTACGCTTCTTGTCTCTGGGCCACAGGAGGAAATCAAAGTATATGGTAGAAATCTGTGCAATATGAGAAGAACGTGCAAATTCCACATACACAGAGGTTCCAGGGCTACCCGCTGTGTCACTGTGGCTCCATGTACCTTGCATCATGCTTGCATTCAATGCAGTTTCTATTTTAATCATTCATAGTCATTTAACTGAACAATTTTCTTGCACGAGGAGCTACTCTCACTTGGTGTTCCAAAGGTCAATCAATTGCTCGAAAAGACCCACAAACAGTACAGCCTTCCAGGACTGAAATTTCCTGCTGATACTATAGACAGAAAGGAAACATATGATTAAACTGTATTTTAAAAATATTACTGCAATATGCTGTAACATTATGTTGAATATTGATTGTTTTTTTTTTAATGGATGTATTTCCTGACTTATTTTCAAATAGATGCATTTCCACAGGGGTGATGAAAGATTTACAGTTTAACCAAATTACACTGTAAAATAATAAGGACATAACACGTACCTCATTTTGATTTAAAAATTATTACAATTATAACAAGTGCCAAAAAGGAATCTCACAATTAAATTCAATAATATAATACTAGGCACAGATTTTTTTGATTTCATTTTTTTTTTTTATCCAGAATTTTATCAGAAGTTCTTTTCTAATTTTTATACAGCCGTGATATATTTTTGCGTAACCAGCACTCACTTAGTCCTCTGACAGGTTGTAGACACTGATTTCCCAAATGCCCATCGTGCATTACAGCTAGGCCGGTTACCATCAGATTTAGAAGTGAGTGAAACACCAATTGATTCCATTTAATCAGGTAGCATGAAGCCAAACCTGAAATGTACAGTCCCAGCTCACAGCTGCGGCCAGTACGCCATGGATCCGTCACTCCGCTTGAAGGGACGTCGCTGAGGTTCTCACGTCTCCTCTGAGGCTGCCACGGTCCATCTTACTTAATGCAATTAGTCATGCTGCATGGGCCAAAATCTAATTTACTCGCTCCCCACAGAATCCAGTCAGCTCAATCATTTCTTATCCCGCTAGTGTTCAGGCAAGGAAAAGAACAAATCTCCATTTTTCCACCTTGAGAGTCACATCAACGGATTATCTTGGTATGTAATTTGATATACTGAACCAATCCTTGCTTTTACTTTCAATTAAAGACCACATATTTTAGATAGAATTGAGATGAATTTCAACTCCAGTCCTGTTCTTCACGGGTGCAGCCATGGTAAAATGTGCATATACAGTATATCTTTTTTATAACCATTTATATTCTTACCGGCATGAGTTAAGCACATAACTTCAGAAGCAGACCTGGTACATATAAACAATCAATGCTAAAAATGCTTTGCAGCAATCAAAGAAAATAATTGCAATGGTTATTATAAGGTTTCTCATTGTAAACCCCTCTGAAGTCCTTTAGAGCACTATGTAAACACATATTGTCACTGTGGGATAACTGGAACAATATGTGGAATAATATTATATATATAGTAGACTAACCTGATAGTCACTCATCCATTGGGCCCCATGGGTTTGGCTAGGATAGCTGGTCAGTTCCTGGATCTTGGACCTCCTCAGTGGATTCTTACCCATGACTGAGCTTGGGTCACTCGGAGTGTGCACCTTCCTCAGAGGGTTATAGTCCACAATCTGATTGGTGCTATATGCCCTCCTTCTAGGTGAGGTTTTCATGTCTGTTCCTTGGAAAACAAAAGCAGGTCATTGGGTGACATCTTTTTTCACTGTGCTTGTTCCATTTATTTAGGATTGAACATGGTTCAAGAATAGGCATGCAAGACCGGGCAGAAGAGACTAGGTATGTGCCGCTTCTAACCTCCTAAAGACGTGACGCCCCTGATCTAAGCATCGTCTGTGCTATTTCACAGAAAGTGTGAGGCATACCAATCACATCCTGCTCTTTGGGAACCGGGCTGCCCTCTGTCACGATCTCCTGGTAACTGTCGCTAGGGGACCTGGCAGCCTCCTCTCGCAGCAATGTCCGGCTTTCTGTGCCAGTTTTCTCTGATTCCTCCTCTTGGGAGTGGTAGAACACCGAGCTGCTTGACTCATTCAAATGCATCATGCTGTAACGTCGCCTCTTGTCCTGTCAGAAAGCTCCTGATGATTAGCTAGTAACAAACTTCTTTCTTTCCTCCTTTTATTGGCTTACAGATGGAAACCTGGCTTGTATACATCTGTGGAGGTTTTTCTGCTTTAGCTGATTATGCTGAGACCTTAAAATCAAAGACTTCTAAAATACGTAAAGACGCGCTATTGTGTCCTCTTGAATTTTTGCAATATTTAGTTTAATGCTGCAGATGCTCTTTTCGTTTAAAAATCCTGCAAATAGATTATACAAAATCTGTCACCGACAAGCCACAACACAGCACTACAGTTGCAACTCACAGACTTTGGGTTGGGATGGTAACGTGTTGTGTCACAAATGACACTGTAGCCAATCAAGTGGTCCCCAGGAAACAAGAACGTAGAGCCCACAGGGGACAGCAGAACCTCTTTGGTTTCGGGGAACAGCCAGTCGATGGAAATATCACTTAGCACTGGAGACATGGATTTTTTCAAAGACCTCACCATCTACCCAAAGAGAGGAATATTGTTATATAGTTATAGTTATATATTACCTGCCAGGCATTGCATGTGCTCGATGGCTCGTAGGTGCACCTACTTACTAATGCAAACAACCTACTCCTCCAAACAACAGATCATGTGACTGCAACTATATATATAATATGTACAGACAAAGTCAAAACTTCATTTATGACATTTATAACAGATTTTTGGTGCCTTATGTGGTAGAGTTGCCCTGCGATGGGCTGGCCCCCCATCCAGGGTTGTTCCCTGCCTCATGCCCATTGCTTCCGGGATAGGCTCCGGACCCCCCGCAACCCAGTAGGATAAAGTGGGTATAGAAAATGGATGGATGGATGTAGTAGAGTATACACTGAACGGTATTGTGATAAAAAAATGCAGTGAAACCTAGTAATGGTAACTGGCAGACCAGAAAAAAAAACAGTTTGTTACAACAGTAGCAGAAATGCTTCTTGCAACAACCCCAGGCAAACAATGGGCTCCAGCCTGGTCGACCTAATAAAGTGACCACAGAGTGTATTTCTCAGTATCTATCCATCCACAATCTAACCCTCATCTTGCATGGTGGGCCTGGAGCCTGGGGCACACAGCAGGAACACTCCCAGGGCAGGATCCCCATTCATCAGAGGGCACACAAATCACACACTAAGGGCAATATATTATGGGCAATTTGTCTGGGAGGAAGCCTGTGCATCATGGGTAAAACATTCAACTCAAACACAGAATAGAAGCAGGATTCACATCCTCAGCTTCAGAGGGGACAGGCAGCAGTGATGCATGCTAACCCACCATGCTGTGATTTTTCAGAATTACATTTCTATAGAATATTTCAGTTCCTGCTTTTAAATTAAGACTATACTATGGTTTCCTACGATTTTTTTACAACCAAAACAGTTAAAAAGGTAATCTACCATTCACTACATAAAATTTATTTATTAAAAATGGGGTCAAAGTAATAATTTGGTATCCATATATAATTGCTTCCCTGTGACAGTTACAATTGCTGGTTGTCAAGAACAGAGTAAATATGTGCCAGTGGAAAGAAATACCTTCGGCTGCAGTCTCTCTCCCTCTGCCAGAAACTCAGCAGTTCCTCTGGATACAGTGGACAGACCAATCACAAGCCTCCTGCATGCATTCTGACCAATCCCAAAGGTGTAGCACCTACTCGGGTGACATAGATACAAATATTTATGTTCCACAAGAACCTCATAAGAAATACTTCAACAATTATTAACAACATGAAGGTAACAACTTATTAACTTCATTGCCTAATTTTTATAAGATACCAGAAATGCTCTTTGATGTTTGTTTTGAAATTTTGAATCGTCTCCATTATTTCAAGCTTTCTGCACCTTCATTTATGATTAGTTTTTCTGTCATAGAAATCAGTTTGTCAATTATATTTCACAATCTAGTACTTGTTTGATACACGAGTCTGCCATGTTCAAGTCCAGTGAGGGCAAACAATATATACACTTAAGCCCTACTGTCATTATTAATCATCATAAGGATCAGCATTTTCCATTGGGGGGACATAACATTTTGTTTGGTGCTGTACAGGAAGAACATGTTGTGCGCATACAGTAATAGTGAATCCAGTAAGAATATAAAACATGCAATGTACACGAAGATCAAATGCAGGTACACAAGACTGATTTGGGGTGACGTAGGTACAAGAAGAGGAATGGGGTGGTTTGCAATGAGATATTCCTCTCTATAAATAAGACTAACACATAGAAGGAATAAAATAATTAAGAATGGGCTTGTTGCAGCAAATTGTGGGTTGTCCAAATTTATAGTGCAGCAAACTCTATATTTACAGTTTATTCATCATAATGGGTCTTGCTTCTTGGAATACATTAGGTGTATGTATGAGTGAGGTGAACACCTTTACATGTTTGCAGTCTTTGTTCTACGCTTGCATTTTTCCAACACGTTTTTTTGTACTTTTAGTAAGCCTTCATCTTGATATCTACTTCAGGCATCTTAACACACAGAACTGATGTGTGGGCATTGGGTATAAATTATAGGTGGGTTGTCAACCCCCCCCCCCCCCAGAAACAAAACCAGCCAATATAACTCCCTGGACCCCCTTAAATGGGTGGACACGCCAGCTCCCTAATGCATGTGGGGCAACTTCTTTAAGGATATTTTCGTAGGCAGTTGTTCTATTGATGTTGGGAAAATTGCTTGGTTCATTTTTTTGGTTGTTTTTTTTTGCTCCTCCCATTTAAAACAACATAAATTGATTTTAGCCATACGGTGGTTTTTCGGAAACGAAATAAATGCATAAATTTTACACGTCAAACTGTATAATTGTTACTTCGCACGTCAGAAGCTGATTGAAGTGTATAGAGACTAGGAGGCCATGCAAAGACGTGAGACGTGGGGATGCAGCTGATCAAGTGCCAGGATTTTATGTTTCTCAGAGTCGGTGGAGTTCCTGGAACAAGAGGTGACCCGGTGACCTTGTGTTTGCTGTGGTTCTTTTTGTCCTGCAGCTTGGCAGATGGAGCTCCTACTGGCAAATCTGGAACAGAGGTGTGTAACCATGTTTCCGTGAAGTAGAAAGCAGATGTCCATTTGTGGCCGAGTGATCACGCGGCGGAGAAGCACAAGCCGGAAGGTAATGCACACAAGCCACGTCTTGCTAACCTCCAAAGAGAGCTGGCAGGCTTCCCTCACCTTCTCTGCTGTACAGTATTCTTGTCCTGCCTACAAGTTTTAGTGTGTATTGGCAGCTTTTTCCATAATACATTTGGAAAATTGATGCTTAGAAAAAAATCATTCGACAGTGAGTCTAATTGAAAGGAGCTGTTCTCTTGTAGCAGTATGAACACTGGCAAAAGATGAGCAATATACAATGTTAAATGACAAAAATAACAAATAAGCAAAGAAGCAGTGACTAAAAATGCATGGTGGCTTCCCTTGGTACCAAATCATTATCATCAAACTGCTTCTCCTGGTCAGCGTCACCAGCACTCATTTCACAGCCATGGACCTGCTCACTACCTGAATAACTGAGGCCATCCAATTGACCAATCTATCAATCTTACATTCACTCTTAGCATGTAAAGAAGCTCCTAAGGTCATTAAACTCCTTCACTACAGGCAGACTCCCCCCTGCCCCCAAACCGGGATGGTACAGTCCACTCTTTTCCAAAGAGCTGATTTTCATCCCCACCAGTTCACGCTCAGCATCAGATCACTCATGTGCCTGCTGGAGGTCTTGGCCATATGATTCCAAAGAAATAATATCATCCGCAAACAGCAGGGATGTCACCTCTAGCCCCTGACACCTGACAGCAATGATACCCTATCCATGAAAATCACAAACAGGAGTGGAAGCAAGATGCATGCTTGCCAGCGGCCAAAACACACTCAAAATAACTTCAAAGTGGTGCCAAGGATGAGGATGTGACTCTTACTACATCCATATAGGGACTGAATATCACAGAGTCACATTCTCCCAGAACACCATATTCCTTTAGTATGTACCTGGGCAAGTTCCACTGAGCACATGGAACAGACGCGGGAAAAGCAGTTTTTCAGCATGCGGAAAAGACAGGTTAATTAGGCACAAAAGGCAAGTCGAGATCACGTGGATATTGGCACATGGAATATACGTGTTGTGTTCTACAAATTCTGCAAAGTTTAAAATACCTACATCTTCCTGTGCTAAGCAGGCATTAAAAAAGACATTCACAGAACTGTTTAATTTTAAAATATTTATTATACTTTTAATGTTTCAAAACTGCTAAATGAAGACACACAGCACCTCAGCAGTTAATGATGGGGCACACTCACACCTATGGGCAACTTAGTAGCCTCAGCATGTTTGCCGGGGGGGGGGATACCGTATTGCCCAGAGAAAATCCAACAACAACACAAGGAGAACACACATAGAACCCAGATGAAGACTCAAATCCTGGTCCCTATGGTGGAAGGCAATAGTGCTAACCACTGCACCACCATGCCAACTTACACTATAAGAACGGCTAGAATAACATTCTTTAAAGCAACTCCTGCCTTCCTTTTACGCTTTGGTGCGTTTTTCAGTCTAAATAATGTCCAAAAAAGGGAATGGATGCATATAAGATGAGATTCTGTGTTGCTACTTTCAAACTCTTACATTGCTTTATTCCATCAGTGTGCATCAGGGCTTTAACTACAGAGGTTTTTTTTCATAAACTTAATTAGAAAACATTTGTTACCATAAACAAATGTAAAGATTTATTGACATTATTCAAAATTATTCTTTCACTTTATGTGTGTCTGAGTTAAGTTTTTAGACCCGGTTTTGTGTTCAACATACTACTACTAAATATTAAGCAAACCTAAAAAGCCTATTTTATTGTGTAAAATATATCCATGCTCATGAATAATGCACGTTGAGCAAAAGAACTTTTTTCAGTAAAGACATTTTTGATAGTTAGATGTTTTAATGTTAATTGATAAACTCATACTATGACTGTCACATTTATGAAAAACAGGTGAAATATTTATTCCTGTTTTAACTGAGAGTGTATATAAAGTTAGATAATTATCAGACCCATATTCAGTAGTCAAACACTGATAGTGGGTTCTACAACTCCACATGGACCCCACGTAATTTTTTCCACATCTTTTCCACATGCCTATAATCACATGAAATCTAAGTGGTTATCCAGTGAAAATTGGTGGATCCAGCACTTCACCAAATATCCACAAAACAAATCTATGTATATTGCATGTGCTGTGCCTACTGGGGTGGTTGTAAGGTCACAGGCCGCACAGGTCCTATAAGCCAGAGCTATGGCAACTATCGTGTAAAAGAATCGTGTAAAAGTATCGTGTAAAACTATTGTGCAGCCTCTGATTTGATCACTGAGTTACAGTAAATACTTACTGAACCTCTGAGGGGTTATATAAATCACCAGGCCCGACTGGCTGTCTAAGCTCTTTGTGTTAGTTGTAGTGATCCCTCAACCTCTGAACTGAACCCTATGTAGCAGATCTGTGGATCACTTTATTGGCCAAAGCGAATCCGTAGTAACTCCGCCACCCGGAACAAATGAAAGTTAAGCATTAGTAAGGAAAACCCAGAAGTAATCTGAATAACAGAAATGTAATGACTAAAAGACTTTTAAAATAAATCTTTAATTAAATTGGAGTCAGATTTGGTTAGATTTTGCTTTAAAGAGTAGGTAACTTTTCACGTGCTCTCGGGAGGACCTACACACATTCAGAGTCTTCGGCTGTCCAATTAGATTCTGTCGTTGGTGAGTGGGTGGCTCCCTACATGGTTATATGTCTCATCCACCAACCACATGTAGTTTGTGTTAGCACACTAACCCTGTCTTATGAGGAGAGCTTAGCTGAGCTGAATCTGTTCAGCCTCAAGCAAAGGAGACTAAGGGGGGACATGATCCAGGTATATAAGATTCTAACAGGCCTGGATGCTGTTCAGCTAAATGGCTATTTCAATATTAGTTCATTTTAAAATGAATTTGAGGAAGCGCTTCTTTGCACAGCGTGTAGTTAGAGTATGGCATAGTCTTCCTGTTAGTGTAGCGCATGGGATCCTTTAAATAAGAGATAGATAAGATTTTAACAACTCTGAGCTATTAGTTAAGTTAGTTAAGTTCTCCCCAAAAGAGTCTGATGCGCCGAATGGCCTCCTCTCATTTATAAATTTCTTATGTTCTTATGTAACCCTCACAAAACAGTGGGAGGGGAAGAAATATCTTTCAAAAGGAGCTAGAGCAGATTGATCCTGCTATAGTTGTAACACAAGAGCTTTTTAAAAATAGGGATTGCCAATCTTCTTCATCAGTCCAAAGGCACTTTTACCTTCCACACATCAACCATGTCACCCTCAACCAGCACTCTCATTATCTACCCTTTGTACTACGGAGACCTTTGACCACCATAGCAACTTCACCATAGCAACATCATAATGTCCCCAGGTACGTTCAGCTGTAAATAATTTCTGAGGTACATAACTTGTCTCTCCTTCCAGAAACATCAAACAGCTTGCTTGGTTCCACGTGATATTCCTTCTCTACGGTATCGCCAAACTTCTTCCATGCATCAGCCTCAGCCTTCTTGGTTGACCTTGCTGTAGCCCTGCAAGCCTGTCGATACCTTTCAGCTGTCTCAGAAGACTCATGCAAGCACAGCCCTGAAGACCACCTTCTTCAGATGAACAACTTTCCTCAGCACTGAAACGATGCTTTATATGTCGTTGCCATTTGAGACATAACCACACATATATATGTACATTTGACCGGTAAGCTTGAGATCCAAATGCAGGGACAGCCATTTATCCGGTGCCCTTGGAGAACTTTGAGGTGGTAAGAACCTTGTTTAAGGACCCCGTGCGACTACATTACTATGGAAGGGCATTCGATCTTCCCAAGGCTCAAACCACTAAAGCAGAGGATCATCAGTGGACCTGAACTCCAAACCTTCAGTTTAAGGAACCATCAACAAATCTACTGCATGAACCTGTCAGGGCACTGACTGTACTCTGGCCGGAGTGCAATGCAGCGGCAGCAGCATCTGAGGTTTTAAACATAGTGCGCAGTTCCCAGGCTCATAAAGCACGTGGAAGAATATTTTTCCAGACATGTTGAATTCATCCCTATTCAGAGTAAATTACGCCGCTGAATCCCCGCATCATCCTGGTCCTCTTCCCCATCTTAACCTGAGTGCTTCTTTTGTTATTCAAAAATGTTGGGCTCACGTAATAGCTTTTACCTATTATTCCCGCTGCCCCTCGAGGTGCGTATGTCTGCTGCAGAGTGACAAGCACAATGTGCCTTACAATAAGCCTGCCCAATCGGGTTAAATGACGCATTGGTGCAGGTGAACAGACATTTTTTTAACGAAATGTGCATAACAGTTAAAAATATGGATTAAATTAAAGCATGAAGCGGGGTTAGTATAGCAGTGTGCCAGATTAGCGCATGGTGGATGGCGAGAAAGCCGCGGCACACCTGGTGAATCGGGCACGGCTGCGGACCAGCTCGATGACATTCCCCGTGTTGCCGACCGCGCCATCGGTCAGCAGGAAAAGCAGACGGGGGTGACCCCGGTACAGAGGCTGCCTCAGGATCCAGCTGAGAGGAGCCAGAATGTTGGTCCCTCCCATGTCAGCTTGCATCCGCCTGATGTGTTCACAGGCAACAGCAAGCGTCTCCTGCACCATTATGCAGAAAAAAATTTAGAATGCAGAATGCGTTATTAATGTACAGCACCTTGCGGAAATATTGAGACTGTTGACCTATTACATCATATGATATTTTGAAGCATCGAAACTCAAAATTTAATATGGAATTGATTTATACTTAAAAAGGTAACACTACAAACTGAAATATGCTGTCTGCATACATATTCAACCATTCCTCAATGTAATATTTGAATCATCTTATTTAATTATTTCTCATACAAATAAGAAATAATAAAAATACTTGACAGAAATAAAGAAATTACATACATAATGATACATAATATGCCTATTAATTAATTTTAACTTGCTTTAATCTTAATTTAAATTTTTATTCTTTTATTATTGTATTATTACTTTTATTATTACTACAAAGGAAAACTTGACCAAGCCTGAGATTGGCATTAAATGTGTAATACCTAAACAAAAGTCTAGGACTATTAAAAATGTTCATGTGAAATCTTATGAACTAGCAATCAGTCGTAGTAGCAATGAAATGCCCTGAGTCCTTCGCTTATTTATAGCTCGGGGACACGCATATGTCAGTGATGGACACCAGGGTGCAGTTACTTACCTCACCATAGACTTGGCTAGATGGAAACAGAGATTTGAATGTGGAGCCAAAGCCTATGATGTTGAATAAGCAGGCTGGAATGAGGCTCTTCAGTATCACCACCATGGCGTCCTAAAGGAGCACAGGATTAACCAAACACAAAAGCCTGAGTCCGGCTTCCAAGTAAAAGGTTAAAGGAAGACAAAAGACACCTGCCTCACACAAAAGGCGAGGCAACAAGCATGTGCTCGAATCGTGCTCAGAATCGTGTCAGACCTTTTTATGTCTACGAAACCTCCAAAATAGATATGACTCATGCTAAGGAGCCACCAGTGGAGTCTGACTGCACAACGAAGTGTGGGTTATGGTACTTTAGTGCCCATTAGCAACGGATGAGTACAGTGAGAATCTCGGCCCCACTGCACACCAGACAGGTTAATTACAATTAATGACAATTGAGTGACCCTCAAGTTGTTCGCCATGCAGGAGTGAGTGACTCTGAAGTCATCGTTTTGCACATCAGTGGGCACTTTGGGAAAAGGTAACACCAGCAGGAAGTAACTATCACTGTCTTAATTGGGATTTACACGGTAGAAAGTCTGTATTTTTCTCTTTGCGGTTAGTGCCTTGATTGGAGATCTGTCTGAAGATCTACCAAGTTGTGAACCATCATCTTCAACTCTTACCTTGTTAATGTTTACACACTGAGACATTTTCATAAGTTACATTTATAACTAAAGGGTACACAACTTCTGACCCTTTCTTAGCAATATGTAACTTACATACAACAATGATTATTTAATATTAAAAGAATTTATGAGAATAAAACATTAGTGTCCCAACACACTAATTACTGAATAAAAATGTATACAGTACTATATAAGCTTAATTTATTGCTTTTCATTATTCCCTTTAATTTTCTTTCACAAATGTTCATGCTATACCATGTTCTAAGTCCTAGAGCAGGGGTTCTAGAAATGCAGACCGTGGTCCGGATGTGTCCGTAACCGCAAGTTAATCCAGACCCAATCAATAATGCACCTCATGCAGTAAATCAATATGGTTAATGTAAAAATCGCTTAATATGATTTGAAGTACAAAAACACATTGTATATCCACCAAACATTGCACACACATGTCACTCCTCCTAATTTCCCCCATAACAGAGTGGAAACAAGCAAATTCCAATTATTATTATTAATTGATGTCTGACATCGAAAGTCATTGTTAAAGTAAAAAAAACAACCAAAAATTAAAGTTCACAAAATGCTATTTTGTAATTGAAAATGGTTTTTGAACAAAAAACTCATGTGGCACTTTGGTCAAAAAGTTTGAGAAGCCTTGTGCTACAGTTTTATAATTCTTTTCTTAATAAGAAGACAAAAGGCATCTAATTTGACTGTTGATGAAAAACGAGTCTCTGGAATGAAGCAGACCACCCACTGGCAGGAGTCCAAGAGCTCTGAGAAAAGCAGTAAGCACACTGCAAAATGCACACTGTTCTTAAGGAAATTGAATTGTACTTTCTCCAAAGTACTTGGCACCTTGTTGTGCAATTCAATCATAATTACTGGCTACTCATCAGTATTGTGCCAGGATGGTAAAGCATTAACAATAACGCACAACAATACAGGTGTCCAGAATATCTGCATTTCCTTCTCTGAGGTTTACATATTATTAATATGTAACCATTTATCTCTTAATGCCTTAAGGTTAAAGAATTAATGTAACATACATAACCCAAAATTTCTAAATGATATTCGTGTACCAGAGAAATCCACTCTTAGCCACCCTAAGCCATTAAGCATATGTGCATCGTAAACTTGGACTCCACTTCTAGGTCTCATGGTGTGAATATGCTTTCATCAGTGCCAGAGTAGGAGTGTCATTCCATAATCAGCATCAGCTTATGCACCAAGACCGAACTAGCAACACTGACAGCTCTAGTGAAAAAAGCAAGAGTATTGGTTGATTAAGATAAGTTCGTATTCTGTGCTTTCAGTTTGTGTCCGCAGGAAACAACACCACCGTGACCATATATGGGACTTTCTTTACTTTCATCTCTCCAAATTTGGTCATTGTTCATGTTCACGGCATACAATTGTAACAACCTTGAATTGAACTTACCCTGCCTGTCCAATAGGCTTGAAAAATCTCCAACAAGCATAAAAAAGAGAGTCATAATCCTCATATCCTTACCCTCACACGGCTGATATTTGTCCCACTCATGCTGCCGCTGCGGTCAATCAGGAAGATGAACTCCCCCTGTACCCTCCTCAAATCAGAGGTCACATTCGTGAGGTCGGGGCAAAAGTTGAGCATGACCACAGGGTTGTGGAGGATATCTTTATGGAGTCGTTTGCGGAGAATCTCCACCTACCATAAATACAGCCACAAGGGAGGAGGAGAGACTGTTGTAAATTCTGATTTGTTGCCTTTAGATATATTCCATCACAATAAAACGATATATAATAAAAATGATATAAAATAAAATTACCATATATTTTTTATTTATGCCTCAGGATTGAAGAGAAAAGAAAGCATTTTCATTTGTCTGTGTTAAGGTTCTTAAGTAAGAAGGTAAGAAGCTGTTTTGAAAATCAATTTTTTATGGTTTCCACAGAAACATTACTTACTGTCAGCTGGAAGTTCTCTCACTTCCTGATAGAATGTATTTGACCGTGGAAAAGTTATGCATATTACAACACGCTTCAAAGAAATGTATATAAAAAATATTACAGATGATATGTTTAGATATTTTTAGGTATCACCCATACAATTGATAAACAACAAATTTCCTATTGGTTACAGTATCAGTTTGTAATTTTAAAAATTTATTTCATAATTTGTTTTTTTTTAATTAATTTAAGAACAGTTTTTAGTCCAATTTCAAAACAAGGTTTTTTGAAAGTAACGCTCAAATTGGAAATATATAATTAAACTGAGAAGTGGAAAGTTGATGGCCCGTATTCATAAAGCACTTCATCTAGCCACTAAGAGTATGATATGCAGAGCTTGTGAATGAGGAGGCCCCGAAGGAACCTGTGCAAAAAAATAAAAGTAAAAAAAAGTCAATCAATATACAAATGTCAATCAGATGGTAATCTGCCTGACACATAAAAAAAGAAAAAAAATTGATCACTATAAACAGTTTCCACTGTATATATGATGGTTTGTTGGGGATGTTACTCCTCAGCATCTCCACAACAGCCATTATTCAAACCCCCCCCGACTGAGGCGGTATCCTTTAAGTAATTCAACGTTCATTTAAAGTCTCCATGACAATGCCCCGTTGATTGACAGCAGTCATAATTGGTGACTGTTTGTGAATTGGTCTCAGTGATTTAGGAGTCCTCTCAACTACTTCTTAGTTCTCCCTGACCTAGGGGCTACTTGTGGCACTAAGGGGTTTTGTGAATTAGGAGTCCTACATCTAGGACTGACATGCTGTTTCTACTAAATCAGCAAGTTAGGATCTTCTTTTAGTCCGCTTTGTGAATATGGGCTCATATCAAGAAAATACAAATCCAGACCAAGGGTTTGTTTCAACCAAGTTCAGTTCTCTGTGAAAGTGATTCTTTATGCTTGACTGGTGGGTGGAAACAAAATCTTGGCCTGGATTTGTACTTTCTGAACATGAACTTTCCGCCTCTGATTAAACTAAACAGATCTGGGACCCACTTTCTTCTCATTGCTGGAGTCCTTCTTGGTGCCTTTGATGAAGTCACTCCTGCCTTTTAGGTGCTCGTCATATTCCTCAAGCGTCATGTCGCCATCCTCAATCAGAACATGCGGTACGTGTGGCTCTGGAAACATAAAATAGGCACAATTAGACTGTTCTGACGTCTAATTGCGTTTAGTAATCTAAGCTGTATTATGACAAGTTAATATAATAAACTTGAGTAGTATCATCAAATTACTTCAGTTTTATGACTCTTTTGTAACCACTGTCCATTCATTGATTCAACCATTGACGCTCATATTCCATAATTTTGTCATTTGTGTATTTATTTTGTTTGTATTAAAAATGTACTAATATTTTTTATTTCCTAGTCATATTCAGCAGTCATTTTCACTTTAGCATTTATTGCACAACAAAAGGTAGCTAAGCGTTCCACCAGACAGTCTGTTTGTTTTGCCTTGTTTAACAGAAAATGTGTTATTCACAAAGCTTTTAATCCAGCCACATTAATTTTCATAGAATCAACATGGCTTTATGTCAGGCACAGTCTCAACTGCAACGCATGTGCTCCTGATGGGCTCCAAGCCCAATTAACCACAATCCCTCTGGTCATGCCGTGTGCCTGTGGGGGCCTGTGCCATTTTCGGATGGCGCTACATGAGCCACTGATTGGATTTCTGCCAATGTGGGATTGTTTTTTTTCTCTGACCACATGCCCACCTTCAGGCACAAGACAACATGGGAGGCTCACACAGCCCTCTAAGGACTCAACACTTGATGCAACAGCAGAGACAGAATG
>JABFEB020000104.1:20620565-20675290 GCA_019775895.2 Stomatorhinus ivindoensis | reverse complement strand
TATATGAGAACTTGAGCTAAATGTTAACGATTTTATAATTTAATAAAAACATACCTTTTTAAAACATTCTTAAACAAAGACAAATACTTGACTAAAGTAGCGAAGACCCACCCCTTCTGTGCCTTTGATTGGCTACGACCCTGGAAAACAGAGACCTATAGGACCAAGGAAAAAATTTTGTCGCAGTCGACATTTTTGGTCTCGTGCAACCAAATTAGTCGTCTTATGGAGCCCGGTTTCTCATGAAATTTTAGCAGAGCCGTGTTTGCAAAATGCAATTCTAATGGTGTTAAAATCATTCTACATGGTAGACCTTTTTCTAATTGTTCAGTATGCATGTATACAAAGCAGTGTGGGTCACCATTTTAAAAGGAATTATTGATTAAATATCGCCTCATTTTTAACCATTAGCCAATACTGATAGTTTGGTGATACAATCTGTGCATCTTAATTGTTTATGTCAATAGTACGTAGAAAAATATAGGTATTTACGAAGTGTCAGTTGTGCACGATTTAAGGGATATCTGCTTTTTCAACATGCCTTGCAAGCGAAGCAATGAAACTAAATGACTAGTTAATAAAAAAAAAAAAATCATTATTTCAATTAAAATGAGTAATGAATTGGTTCAAAGGAAGTTGTGTGTCCTCTCAATACAAAGCCGTACTTGCATTCTTGCTAGAGTGGGTTATGTGTAAAGTTAAATGATTAAAAAGAATGTTTATCTTGTTTTTTTACTTGATTTTAAAGCTTTAGTGGTAGTATTTGTGGAAATGGTGGAGCCATCATTAAATCAGAGCTATTAATGACATAATTTTAATATCCCTAATAAGGTAACGTCAGTTGCTCTGCATTGAATTTAAAGTGTATTTGTGGCATTTAGTTTTTTGGCAAAGGATTCTTGTTCCTGAGAATGATTAAATATGAGTGCGGCAGGCTACTGCCATGCTTTCATTTTCAAAGTAAAAGGGTTCCTGTGGATTTCAATTAGGTTCACAATGTAAACATAGTGCGCACATGAATTAATAATACCGCTTGCACGGCCGTGTTTTCTTTTTCAGGTTTAGTGTGGTGCGCATATCCACGCTGACGAGGGGAGAATACGCTTTACTTAAACATGCATAACTTTTTTTTAAGCGTTTTTTTTTTTTGCTTAATGGGATAATGAAGCCCTAAGTGTGTAGCAAAAGTGATTCTCTGAGTACTGCTTTGATAATTTTTAACAATTAATTTAAAAAATGTATTTTTGTGACACGACTGACAAACAAATTCTTACTTTATATCGCATGTACTGTTATATTAAGTGTCTTGGGGCATTGAGAGAAACAGTGTAAAATGTCTATGCTTCACTACTTATCACGCTAAAAGGTAGTATACTTAAATTGTTCTTTGTGTTTTATCCTTAGTGTCTGTGTGTGTCCCCAACTTATGAGCTAGCCTTACAGACGGGAAAAGTCATCGAACAGATGGGGAAGTTTTATCCTGATGTTAAACTGCAGTATGCCATCCGAGGCAATAAATGTAAGTTGTTGTTTTTTTTGGTCTGCATCTGAATCCCAGATTTCTGTTCGTAAATGTTTCCTCTTGTATTTACTGCTTCTAATTTGACATTTCTCTCGTGGACTCTCTCCCTAACTGTCCAGGCGTTGGCTTTGTTTTTTCGAACATGGCCGTTTGAATTGCATGATGGTTCACTAGTGTTCTATTTCACACAGAAATAATAACATCTTGTGGTGTACCCTAAGCTCCACAGATAATTTACTCTTTGTATTGTTTTTATTAAGGAACCTTTGGAGGAGCACCTTTTATTTAATATTTTTAGCACCTGAAAAATGCTTGACAGTTCATATTTTTGCTCCCTACTGGGAACTGATGGGGAGCAAAAGCATGGCCTGCCGGCGGTTTCCGAGGTTTGGGAAGTGCTGACTTGCATGAGGCTACAGGATGAGGTACAAGTTGCTGGATAGGAGGAAGATGGCAGTGGTGCGTGACGCTTTTCTGTTTCTCTTCCAGTGGACCGTGGGATGAAGATACAGGAGCATATTGTTATTGGCACCCCGGGTACAGTGTTGGACTGGTGTATTAAGCTCAAGTTCATTGACCCCAAGAAGATTAAGGTGTTTGTGCTCGACGAAGCTGATGTTATGATTGCCACACAAGGCCACCAGGACCAAAGTATTCGCATCCAGAGGTAGGTGTGGCCACAAGTGTGTGTGGCATGTACAGTTGATATCTTGCAGTCTGGAGAAACGTGTCTCCATATCTGTAATGCTTCTTACAAAGATGTGCTCAACCTTCTCCAGGACATTGCCTAAGGACTGTCAGATGTTGCTTTTCTCTGCCACATTTGAAGACTCTGTGTGGAAGTTTGCTCAGAGGATTGTGCCCGATCCCAACATCATCAAGCTAAAGCGTGAGGAAGAGACGCTGGACACCATCAAGCAGTACTATGTGCTCTGCAATAACAAGGAGGAGAAGTTCCTGGCACTTTGCAATATCTATGGAGCAATCACCATTGCACAGGCCATGATCTTCTGTCATGTTAGTCCACTTTCTACTTCTTTTGTTTATAGTCATATGTACATGGGCAGGGCAGTGGTTAGCACTCTGGCTTCACACCTCTGGCACCAGGGTTCAAGTCGAGAGTCCCACAATGAACTTTGATAGTCCACATACGCATACCCCCCCCCCCCCCCCATTATGCCAGATGACCTGTCCAGTAGTATTATTACATATTAATGCTAGACATGCTCTCTGCCTTTAGACTCGGAAAACTGCTGGCTGGCTGGCAGGGGAGCTGTCCAAGGAAGGTCACCAGGTGGCGCTGCTCAGTGGTGAAATGGTGGTGGAGCAGAGAGCCGCAGTCATCGATCGCTTCCGGGAAGGCAAAGAGAAAGTGTTGGTCACCACCAATGTGTGTGCCAGGGGTGAGGATTTCGAATCCTTTTGACCTGCTTTTTTTAATTTAATAATAGTGATACATGTTCAGAACTTAGTTACACCCAGAAGGATGTCTTGTTGTTTCAGATGCCATTGTGTCCCACTGAAATACTTATTTTTAGTTTTATTTTTTCAGCTGACAGTTTTTGAACAATTATTCCACATTTCTGTCCTGTGTAGTGCTTTTCGTTCTTTATATGTTCTTGACTATTTCAAAACAGATGGGAGTAAAGAGTTAAATATATATATTTTTTCAATCGATTTATAGGAATCGATGTGGAGCAGGTGTCTGTAGTGATTAATTTCGACCTCCCAGTGGACAAAGACGGGAACCCAGACAACGAGACCTACCTACACCGGATTGGCCGCACTGGGCGTTTTGGCAAGAGGGGATTGGCTATTAACATGGTAGACAGCAAGATGAGTATGAACATCCTTAATCGCATCCAAGAACACTTCAGTAAGTGCTTGAATTTCTGGTATTGCTTTGAAAGCAAATGGCATGTTAATAAAGCATATTGGTATATTGGCAAGTGTGTTGGGCAGGTTGATGAATCTAGGGTGACTAATTATTGTGTATGACCACAATGTCTTTTCACACAGACAAGAAGATTGAAAGATTGGACACAGATGACCTTGATGAAATCGAGAAAATTGCCAGCTAAGAAGCTGGTGCCCCCCCCACGCTGTTAGCACGTTACCTCATATTAAATTTTTGCAGTTTGACTTTAAGTACCTTGTAGGGACTGTTTTATTTTGAAAACTACAAGTCAGAAGTAATGTTTACATTTGGATTATTTAATTAGGTCTTAGCCTAGCCTTAAAAGAAAAGTGTTTTAAACTTCAGGTTCGTAACTACATGCCAAATAGATTCAATTCTGAATGGGTGCGACATTGTGGAGCTGGGTTTGGTTTTTGTCTCATTTTTCTTTTCCCCATTTTTTCCCCTCCTTTGGTTGTAAAACTACATGTAACCAGTCTTTTTCCCCCCTCTATCTTAGGTCACATACCCTGCTGTATGAAGTGTAGG
Source organism: Stomatorhinus ivindoensis (assembly GCA_019775895.2). Lineage (NCBI taxonomy): Eukaryota > Metazoa > Chordata > Actinopteri > Osteoglossiformes > Mormyridae > Stomatorhinus > Stomatorhinus ivindoensis. The sequence continues at coordinate 20,671,322 of JABFEB020000104.1, read as the reverse complement.
TGTTCATTTGGTCAAAGATCTCAAACAGAATTATGCTGAGATGTTTGTATTTCATTTAATCTCGCTGTAATTGTGCTGTAAATTATAGGAGCAAATGTGTATATATATATTCTTCTTAAATAGCTTTCAGTACAACAAAAAGTACAAACAGAAGCTAGAGAACTGGAGGCTAAAAACAAGCAACTCAGTCGTCTTTGTTGCACTGTACATGTACTGCATTGGGTCTCTTTGAAGAGTGTGGGTCCTCGACGCCAAGTCTGCATTTTACGGGGAGACGCGTGGGCCTTCTCTCTTTACTGCACCACAGCTTTTCATATAAAGATTGACGGACCAGAAATTTAGCTGTGTGAATTACATTTGGTCTTCCAAATCTGAATCACCGGGCCTAATTTTTGCTATGGTGAGAGAGAATCTCGAATACCAGCTGAACTGAGCTTAAACCATCAATCTGAACCAATTCTCTGTCTATGTACTGGTTAGTCATGTTACTGTTCTTGGATCAGCTGTGACTACACAGTAAGCCAAATTTGCACATCGAGCAGTGGCATTATCATGTAAGACATATGCACTTCTAAAAAACGACAGATTATATAGAAATGTATTGAATGTGGCCAAGTATGTGGCATATTAGAAAAACATTCCTATTAATACCGTATTACACAGGTTAAACACAATTCTTCTCACCTGCGAATGAAAGGGGGTATATAAGCTTCATAAAACCAGATTTCTGATGTAATCTATGTGTAGGTTTTAATAAGTAGTCCAGTATTACTATTATACAAGGTGGGCCATTGATGTACAAACTTATACCTTCACAAGGAGAACGTTTATTTTGACGTTACTTTCTGAAATTAGTTTCCCTCCACTCTCACTATAAATGGCCTAAAACTGAATACATGTCGTTTTTTTGTAAGCGCTTTTTTTCCTTGCAACATTGACTAGCGAGTTCTGTTCAAAAGACAGGAATTCCTCCACTTTTACCAAGTAAAAATAGGAGTTTATAATGTACCGTATGAAACCTAAAAATTAGGCAGTAATATTTAACCAGTGATTTGTTACAAAAAAAATGGGGCAAATAGCATCAATTCATGTTACAATTTTTTGTACTGCAGTGTGTGCATTTTTATTCGGACTAAAATTGGATGTTGACTTTATTTGCAGATGCTATGAGAGAGTGCTTGAGTGAAATTAGTTTTAAATGCCTGAATTTACTATAGCTGTGAAACCAATGAATGGCAGCTCTATAGTGCACTTGTCTTGCACTTTCTGCTCCTTTGGTTTTATGGTTATTTCTAAATAGTATTTGTTGTAATAAAGTACCATCTTATCGAAATATACATTTGTCTTACTGAATTGGGGCACTTTGGAATGGGTTAAGATTTGAAGCTGGTCTATTGTCCAAGTAGCCATTGTAATTTCTTTCTTGACATACATTTTGCCTCCCTAGTTTGTGGCTTGATTGGTAAATTATATCCTTTGTCTGCAGAGCAATGCTATAGGCAGGGATTGACATAACTGGCATGCAAATATGCATTTATCTTTAAATGCCATACGTGCAGAAATTAATTGTTGTGAATACGAATGTATTTTATGTGCATTTTTACCGATTTATCGTGCATTTTAACCTTTATATACTCATTAGTGCTTCATTTGCGGAAGAGATATTTTAAAATTCTTGTCATATCGGCGCAAATGCACATAAAATACGTACATATTTGCCGTTGCATTAATTGCCACGTGTTTCGCATACTTGCATCCCAGTTATCAGTCCCTGGTTGTCCCCAGTTTACAACTGGCTTTTAATAGCTCTAATTAAGTCTTTGGTTTATATTATTTAAGGTTTATGTGTTGAAAATATAATTAACGTAGGTATTTTGGAAGATTTTTCATCTCTTGGGGGGAGTATAAAGCCGGCCTCGGGCAGCAGAGAGTATAAATCAGGGACGACCCTGAATGGGGTGACAGTTCATTGCTGGGAACAGACACTATGTACAATTTACACATTTCAGTTGGCTTACACATCACAAGGACATATGCATACTGAACCACATTCACTAAGCTTATGGGAGTCTAAAATGGCCTGAACTTAAAACATATTTAACAAACTTTTATTAAATTTAGAAAAGAGTACCCATAGAAATTGTCATTTTAACCTGGATTGATCATGAGTTATTTTCCATTTCTGTGTGTCCATGGTCATGAAAAAACAAGCAAATATTCTGTCATTTGTTATTTAATGGTGGGTTTTGGTAATGACTACATTTTTAAACATTTGCTGAAAACAAGACTTGCGGTGTCTTTTTACTGTGGATGATAATCAAGATGTTATTTTTAAATTACAACCACTTGCTCTGCAAGTGCAGAGCAGTTGAGTCAATGACCAAGATACCTGCATTCCTATAAGGCTTTTTAATCTAAAATATTGGTACTGTCGGATGAAAAACGCATATCTCAAAAAATCCATTTTCTCAAAATCTCCTTTACAAAATAAACCTAAGTCAACATAATGAAACATCCTCAGTACCTGAAACAAAAATGTTTTTACACAGCCATCAGTGAGAAGTTTCTCTTAAATTTTATTCTGTGCATTGTCAGTGAGACAAGCATGACAATGTCAACAATATACAAACTCTCACTTTATATATACAATAAACAATGATGTTAGCTATCAATGTTAAGTTAATACAATTGGCAATATAAAGTAATCCATACAAACCACCATGAATAGAAATGTTAACTAGTACAAACAAATATTAAACAGATGACTTTGGTCAATTAGATGTCAAATGCTATCAGTAGACAGGAGATTGGGCGTGTTCTATCTATAGCAAAAAGTCCATTTTCAAAAAGTGGAAATACATGATTTTCATCAGACAGCAAAGTTATACAATTCACAATTTATACATATACTATTAGCCTAAATGAGAAATTAAAGAATATCAACCACAGACAAGCTGCTAGTAAGTTGTTCATACGACATTTAATAGGCTTTCTACATATAATTTTTAATGTGATATTTTGTTGATGACTTTATAAGCTATCTGTGGAGCTGTACTCTTGAGTGATGCAGACAACGGACCTGTTCTGGATGCCACTTTCGGCTAAAGTCTGTGTGAGATCAGTGAAGCTCATTCGAGGCACGTCCATGGTCTCAATGATGCTGTCCTCATACTTTGTGCCATATCTAGCTTCTGCAGCAGCTAGAACTGTTTGCAATGTTTCTGAGGAATTAAAATGTTGTTGGAACCTCCTCCCACTTGGAGATCGGATGGCCAGCAGTAAACCCCCGTAGATCCCATCAGGAGTCTCCAGAGGCAATGCAGCCAAGTCTGAGGGCTCTGTGACTACACTACACTGCGCTTCAGAAGAGTTAGAAATCTCTGGGTGACTACGGGAAGGGGGATTGGCCTGCTGCCGGTGGTGGTGACGGCCCATCTTGAAGAGGTGGTCGGATTGGCTTAGTCTGGAGGCCTTCTCCTCCATTCCCTGGAAAGGCATGTCTCCAGGTGTATGCCTCTTCTCAATGGATGGCAGCACTCTGTATCTGTTGAGGGTCAGTGCGGGTAGGGTGGGGGTCTTCTGCAGCAGCTCAGTGACTTCACCAACACTCATCACACTGGTCTGCTTCAGGAGAGAGTGAGAGTGGGACAGAAGGTGTACGGAGCTGCTCGCTTTCTCATGTGCCAAGGAGGAGGTTCGTGGAAGGCCAGGCACATTGAGGTATGAGACCCCTCCCACACTACAGGCATGACTCACAGCTGGCCTGCAGCGCCCTTTGGAAGATTTAGGCCTTGTAACATGCATGATGTATGACAGAGTTCTCAGCCAATGTGATAGTTTCGGCAGGATTTTACTCAGAAATGGTTTTCAGTACAGCTGCCATCTCATTTTCCTAGATGAAAAAGCATCAGGTGGAATTTCTCAGAAACACCACTGAGTTAAAGCACAGAACATGCAATAAACCTGCTACAGTACAATCCCATTACAATGGGCTTTAAGGGATCTGACAAAACAGTCAGTTATATCCAGAGTTGCTGAACACAGGACACCATTTACTCATGCCACACTCCAGCAGACACACTTGTGGTATAGATTATTATATTGTACATAGTAATTCAACATTACCTGAATGTTGGAAGTATATATGGCCTATATATATACTGTATTATACAAGCAAAGGAATAATACAAATCATACCATGTAAGAGCTATATTTCCTAATACAATTCTGCAGTTTACAATCACATATAAATCCAAAATTATCCACCTTCTAATCATTTATCCTGGTTAGGATTGCACTTAGGCCTGGAGCCTATACATACTATTTCCATGTAAACCTCCCACTTGCTTTTACAACATTTGTAGGTTTATCAGACTATCTTGAAGTCAATGTAGTAGGCAGTCAACATATTAGTATAAAAGTAACATATTATTTCAAGTTTTTTTTTTAAATTAAACTACTGTTTATATGGAAATATTTGGCATGATTTTAATAGTAAAAACATTAACCCTGTTGGTATTCTGTTAAGTTGCTTAGCAAGCGTTCTTACCCTGGCTTACATTGTTTTTCCCAAGTCATATTGAATAATTAAATATGCAAACATGCTATTTGGCCGCCTTATCTTGGGAAATCAGTGCTACGCAATTCCCCAAAATGTAATCAGCACGTCGGTGGTGCTGTAGCTATCTGCTAGACCAATTATTTGTTTTATCCCTCAAAATGAAGAGACACAATTACTCATAGCCTAGCCGAACAGTTTCGCTGAATGTTGAAATATAAAGTGGATATTTTGAAAAGCCACTTCGTTTGCGAATTCAATCCCGACACAATTCCAAATAAACAAATTGATTTATGTGATAGGACAGAAAATGCCGAACGTACTGACATCGCTGATATATAAAGTTGAAATCTGTTTCCTTGGTGCCACCTAGGTAGTGACGTACGAAGCTGGAAAACTATTGCATTTTAAAAATAAATAAATAAATAACAACTGAATTATCTCCACATATCTGTATACATATATAGTGATTAATGTATGATAGCTTACATGTCTGGTGTGCACTAGAGTCCAAACTTATGCCAGTGACGATGATTTGTCGTAGACTTTGAAGGGTCCTGTTAGGAGCTTTTGGCGTCAATCAGGTTACCAACACAGTTATGTTGCCTCGGCAACACAGGTGGTACGTCAGCACAATGCTAGATGTTAATTGGCGGACCTTTGAGAATCTTGCCCAAATCGCCAGTCGCCTTAGAGAAAGGCGTCTGTATACTGATACATAAGAAATAAATACGTAATTTCCTTATTTTAACAAGTTTTGTACGACATTTCTAAACGGAACTTAACCTTCCTCTGGTGTTAGGGTCTGTACCGACCCGTTTGTAAGTTTGAAATGCATAAAAGCACCACATAAATTTGTTTACATTTGTTTGCATCAAATTAAGGCTTTTTGACTTTGTCAGGAACCTGTATTTAAACAAACAAACAGCCAAAAAAAAAGTCACAAATTGTTTTGTCACTTTAATCACAAATTATATTTCCTATTTAACACATTAACACAAAACATTTGTATTTTAATAAATTATGTAATTTATTTGAAAATATATATTTGTCCGATTTTTGTCACTGGTGTTATTGGGACATTTTAATATAAAAGTTCTCGCTCTATTAAACTGCATCCTTGAGTAAACATATGGAAGTCATGTCAAGGAATGAGAGGGTGAGTCCACACTTGCTCATTTTATTTAATTCATTTATTGATAATGTTGTTTCTCATGCAGCGTATAACTTCTGTTTCTGGTGTTATGCGCTGTAAGGGCTGGGTAACTAATTTTGTTAGAATAACCCCAAGATCTTTTAAATTATTGACATTAAATAGTTGCACATGGTTACCTTCCCCCCCATAGGGCAGCCATTTAAAAATAAAAAAAAAACTAAATTTTTAATCAGAATGTTGCTGGTGTCACGCTATGTCCATATAATACAAGTGACCAATGTTAATAAAACGAATGATCAGAACATTTAAAATGCTAATTTATATGCAAAATAAATCTTTATAAATATTTTGATTTTGTTTGTTAATTTTGCCATTTTGATAATGTTACTATGTATGTATAATGTATTAGCTATGGCCAGAAAGAGTGCAGCTGAGAGGCAGAGACTGTACAGGTGACGTAGAGATGAAGATATGGAACACAGAACGTCTTACCTGGCAATAAAAGCAAGAGACATACAAGAGAGACATTAAGAAAGGAAATAAGAAGAGAAAACTAACAGGAGATCAGAGACACAGAAACTGCTTGAAAGAAAAAGATGACGAGAAAGGCAGGCTAGGTCACTGTGACCACCAATAAGTGAAACTCACCAAGAAGCCCACTCCACTGAAGTAAAGACCACACTGGCCAGTGGTGTGTGGTAATTTACAATGCAGATCTTTATCCTGGCATCATTGTCAAAGTGGAGGAGCACGACATCAAAGTGAAGGGTATGCACAGGAATGGAATTAATAAATTCTTCTGGCCCAGCCCAAGGGAAGACATAAGCTAGTATGGAGACGAACAAATTGTGTGCTTTATACCAGAGCCAACTTCTGTAAATTAATGTTCAGAATGATAAAAATAAAATCTGGGACTATTTAGAGGAGCATATATGAAATGCAGATATTTTGCAAAGTTCAACATTTAGTTTAGTTGTGTTATGGCACATTTGATAATTTTCATTACATTTGATGACATTCTTTCAACAATAACACCAAGGGGCATTACACAAAGCAGGGGGTGTCCTACGAAGCAGGATTAAGGAAAAGTCTGACTTGGTTCAACAAGTCTGGCTCATTTTAGTGGGAGTTCCGTTCCATCAACTGAATGAATCCCAGGTTAACTGTCTCATTTTGATCGACAAGGCACTTGCATCTCTTTATAAATGTCAGCTATGAAAAAATATAAAATTCAGCTTTCCAGCAGGTAGCTATTTGGGGGAAGAGAAAGGCTAGCATAAGATCTGTAAACAGCAGATAGCAACAAGTCTACACCTGCATGTCAAACTAATTTGTCGGATGGAGCACCAAGTCCCTGAGGCACTAAACATTTAAATGAAAATACAATACTTCAGAAGCATAAGGAGCATAGTCTTACATTTGAATGTTATTACAAACGATTAATAAAAGTAATCTGACACCTGGATAGTTCTGGTATTATAATTTTTTATTATTTTAACAGGTTATACATGTGAGCCATACAATGAATACATACTCTAGTTTTAGTACACAGTACTCCCATTTAAAAAAAATACAGCACCAGCTTAAAAAAAAACAATACCAAAATAAAATTAATAAATTAAGCTTTTTTCATAAATTACCATTATCCCACTTGGACAGACGCACATATGTATTTAATATTGTGTGTGTATTCATTCATTCATTGATATAGATAGCCACTTTTCAGAAAAACATTGAGATAATAGCATTGAATTATAATTGAGCTTATTACAGTAAGCATATAGTGTTAAGTAGTGATTCTACAGCTTGGACATAACACCAGTCCATCACAGGGCATATAAATGACATCTTTATCATACTACATAGTAAAGACAATTTACACTCACAATTCGGCTGAACAGCATGTCTTTGGGTCAACGGAAGAAACTGGACAAAGCAGGAAGAGGTACAGAAAATACATAACAATGATGTCCACTCCAATGTAACCCCTATATAGTCAAATTATTTGTTTGCATATAAAAAAAGTGGAGGTAAAATGCATTAATATCCTGCTACACCCACAGAGCAAAATGCAAACAGTAAAAGGGAGGGGATTTGAAAAGTAGTAACCTTACGAACAACAAACTAAGATGTACAACATCTGTGTTATAGAAGTCTTCAGAGGATTCTGGCCAAGTAAACACCAAAGGGTTAACCCTCAAACAGAGCAACAATCCGATCTTGTACAAACTGTAGACTTTGCAGAAAGCCTGTGCTACAGTACTTGCCTCTCCCATACCCCACCCAAAAAAAAACCTGTAGTATTACTTTCTTGGCCTGAGATCAAATATGAATCTGCACCAATTAACAAAAGTCAGAGCGATGTCATCACCCTGCTAGGGCAGGTTCAGTAGATTGTATTTGGTATACAAGTCCTCAGTGATCTGATATACTTCTGAGATGAGGGGCAGGGCATCCCCCAGCATGGCGACAACCTGCTCCGGGGGCCCTACGTTCATCACCTCAAAAAAAGTAGAACGCCCTGGGAGAGCACAGAAAGCCATACCCGCAGCCGTACGGATGTACCAGGGATGATGGTGAGCCAGCGACTCGTTGTAAGCATCTGCACACATCACAGAGGTCTTTCCATCTTCCGTGCTCGTGCGCAGCCGCTCGAGGAAAAGCTCCAGCCACCTCAGAGCCCGGTGCAGCCTTAGAATAGTGCGGCAGCCAGACTCTGGAAAATTACCCGACTTGGTGAGGTCCACCAGTTTATTGTCAAGCTCATACTTTACCATGGACTGGATGGTGACATACTCCGCCCCATTGTTGCCGTTACGGTGGTTGATCATGATCTGGATTTTACTGACGGCATCTTTAGAGATGAAGGAGAAGATGCTTCCTAGACTGTTCATGAACCTTAAAATAATGAGAATTACTTTTTTTTATTTTTTTTACAAGATGACATGGTACCGACACCATTCAACACAAAAACCTTTCTCCACCAAACACTCGATATAAAAGCCTCACTGATCTTTTTAACCCTCAATTAAATAAATGAGCCAGCATTGCTATTGCCTGACACGTGCCCTTAAAAGATAGCACCAAACGAGGGACAGAATTAGACAGTCGTAAAAATACTAGACGCATCGTAAAATATTAATTTGCTTAAGTTCTGTATCCGATATCCTGAGTCTAGGACATACAGGATGATTCAGCAAAAGCACTGTTTTCACAACAGTAAGAACAAACAAAATAGTATAAACTGATATTAGCGATTAATATAACAGCAACAACTATTAGATCTGTTGTAGTAAGGTAAAAGTACATTAAAGATAAGGTATTGCATTGACTCAAAGAGGCATTTTGGGTGTGGCAAAATGACTTACTTCACAAGACCTCTCCATCCTGCTACATACTGATCGACAAGAACCTCCTTGTTTTCTGTGAGACATGACTTAAAAACGTCAAGTACTTCTGTTAGACAAAATTTATTTTCCTCCACCGAACCAGCCATGCTTACCCGGAAAAAGGATAGCAGGCACAGCTGATCAAGACCGGCTTATCAAGTACTTATCGTATTGCTTCTTATAAAGCTGACTACTAAAAAGTGTTGTTATGGTGGCTAATCAACTAACAGTATAATTCAAGTATGATAATCTATTAAATTTATTTAATTATATTATTTTTCTTTACGGAATGACGTGTCTTTACTTAAGAAGGCTGCGGTTACAGTCACAGTTCTCACGCAAACATAATTGTTTCAGTTTTACATTTATTACGGTTATTCAATGCGTTTTTTTTACTTGACCCCAGTAGCTGGCCAATAGAAATAGTTCAAGTGATCATGTGATTTGAACTTCTAGGGTCAGTGATAAAAAAATATCAAAGATGGCTGCTTTCAGCGTTAATAAAAACCGTAGTTTTTAATTTCGCAAGTCTGTTGTAAAATATTTAAAATTGATAATTAATGAAAATTATTTACTTAAACCCTCTCCCAGATAGCACTGTATTCTTTGAAAATTGAAAGCTAATGCTGAATTTTGCATTTTAATTTAATCGGGACTTTCGCATCTCAGTAGATTTCACTATGCCTGAGATTAAAGTAACACCCTTAGGTAAGAGTCAAGCCGTTTTCAGTTTTTAATATCTTTTTATTGTTTCGTTGTTTCCCGCGGGAAGACTAAAAGCCACGATGAAAAACTGTTTTGGTCGTGTTCATGCAGGTGCTGGTCAAGATGTTGGCCGGAGTTGCATCCTGGTTTCGATCGGTGGTAAAAATATTATGCTGGATTGTGGAATGCACATGGGATACAACGATGACGTGAGTGTTAAACGTTAAGGGAGATTTGTAGAATATTTAAAGCCCATGACATGTTAATTCTTACCATAATTCTGAAATAGATATCGATTAAATTGTTGTGTGTATCCATTCAATATAGCGGCGTTTCCCTGACTTTTCGTACATCACCCAAAACGGACGTCTAACCGAATTCTTGGACTGTGTCATCATAAGGTTTGCAATTTTCCATTAATCAAAATGGAAAGGAAGTTTCTATGGTTCTACTTATTTATTTTATTTATTTGTTTGTTTGTTTTTTAACGTTATCCTTGCCCTTAGCCATTTTCATCTGGATCATTGTGGAGCACTGCCCTATATGAGTGAGATGGTGGGCTATGATGGACCAATATATATGACTCATCCAACCAAAGCCATATGCCCCATCTTACTGGAGGATTTCAGGAAAATCACTGTTGACAAAAAAGGAGAAACTAACTTTTTCACATCACAGATGATCAAAGATTGCATGAAAAAGGTGGTGCCTCTGAACCTTCATCAGACAGTTCAGGTACAGTTGTCTCCCAGTCATATGCTAGTGTCTTACAGGAGAAAACATTAGGAAATAGAATCTGCACATCAGTCAAAAGTTTGGACACACCTACCGATAGAAAGGTTTATTTGTACCATTCTCTGCTTTGTAGATGAATTATAAAGGCATCAAAACCTTAAAATAACATATGTGGAATTATGCATTGACTGAAAAACTATCTTAAAAATCATTTGTTGCAGGGGGGGGGGGCAGCTCTGTGGGTTGCCAATCCAAATCCTAGGGTCAACAGATTGTGCCCTTCAGCAAGGCCCTTAACCCTAATTGTTCCAGGGACTGTCTGACCCGGCTTTCTCCTCTACACCAGTTCCATGAGGCGGCCTCCTGGGATGCTTTTCCAGCTGTCCTGAAGGCGGTCCCCCATTTATGCCGAGCTCTCATTGGCTACTTTTCCTTCACTCTTTTCAAACTCCTCCAAAACCATTTCTGCTGTGTTTAGCTAAAGTGGCCAGGTCATGTGATGCGACACTGTCACTCTCCTTTGTAGGTGGTTTGGTGTGTCCAAACTTTTGACTGGTACTGTACATGCTTGCAGAGATGCTGGCTGAACATGACCTGTAAAGAGTCGATCCCTCTGACTGATTTCCTTCAGTGGGTTGACACCTCAGTCAGCATAAGATGAGGTAGTATAGGGTCCTTGGGTTCTTTCTAGTGAGAATCGCATTGGCTTAAACCAGGGAATGACTTGCAGTCCTGGGTTAAACCCACCCACTCCTGAGTTTGAGAAATAACTCTTCTAATGGCTGTTGTCAGCCTTCAGTATTACAGAGACTAAAGTTTATGTCTAATTTTTGAAATGTTTCACCTGGTAAGGAAAACATGATTTTAGCAATTAGGTCATTCACATATATGTCCATATTAATGCTTTTAATCATTGTTCAGGTGGATGATGAGTTGGAAATCAAGGCATACTATGCAGGCCATGTGCTAGGGGCTGCCATGGTGCAGATTAAAGTTGGAGAAGAATCTGTAGTCTACACTGTAAGTATGTGGGAGTAAGATTCCATCATTAGATCTTGATTTATGTGTCTGTTCCTTTTGATCGGAACTGCACAGTTTGAAAGTCACGGTATTTGTGCATCAGTAACAAATGCATGTTAGCTGGATGTAATAGGGTTTTATAGACAATCGCTTGAATGCTGTCCCCCTTGAGAGTGAAGGGGAAGGTATGAAAGCAAGTACAGGACGTTCTAAAAAGACTACAGTGAAAGTCTTACTTGTGTGTCTCCTCACAGCAATACAACTATACAAATATACAAGATATAGCAGCAATGAAGATGTACATAAATAAATAGAAAAATGAACAGACAGTTGGATGGATAGATGTAAATAACAATGCAACAGCATTTGGGATGTTATGATAATGCAATATGAATAACTTAAAAGTAATGACAACAGTATGGGCAGATACAGCAAGCGTACAGCATGAGGTAGCAGTGGCAGTGTGAGGAAGGATTATTATCATTGGCTGTTTAAAACTCTCACTGCATTGGGGAAGAAACTGTCTCTAAATCTAGAAATGCGTCTGCGAATGTAAAGTTGTTCGTCAGTGGGGAGGAGTGAGGTAAGCGGCAGGGCTTTGTGGCTGGAGACTCAAGATGCCGCTTGCTTTTCTGAGGCAGCGTGTAAATAAGATGACCATTTTCAATCTAGATTAACAAATAAATTATTCATTACCATTCTGTTTTTAAACCCAACTCATTTAGGGATATATTTTCTCATTGCTCAATTTAAATTATTGAACTGTTAAGCTGTAAGCTTATGTACTTATTTTTGATTGTTTATTTAGGGTGATTATAATATGACACCAGACAGACATTTAGGGTAAGTCACTGTTTTTAATCGTTAGATACGAATATAGTCGCATGATTGTTTGAAATACAAATAAGTCTCCTTTGTTAAGCCCCAACCCACATTTATGCTATGCATCCCCCCTTATTTACAGGGCAGCGTGGATTGAGAAGTGTCGTCCCGATGTCCTAATAACGGAGTCCACCTACGCAACCACCATCCGGGACTCAAAGCGCTGTCGAGAGCGTGACTTCCTGAAGAAGGTGCATGAGACTGTGGAGCGGGGGGGAAAGGTAAGAGTTATTCATGTAATTCTAGAGCAGGTAAAAGTTGTGGACACAGTATTCGAGGTTTTAAGGTAATGTATTCTGCATTTTTCGTTTATGAATCGTTTGTTGCATATTAGCACATTGGGTCATTCCACATATGAATGCTTGTTATTTTTCCCAATGTGAATCAGTTTTACTGAGTGTGATACTGTATCCAGTATGGCAGTAAAACAGTGTTATTTGTGGCCACTCAGTGATTTGAGGATCTGTTCCCATTTTCAGGTCCTTATTCCAGTCTTTGCCCTGGGAAGAGCTCAGGAACTTTGTATTTTGCTTGAGACATTCTGGTGAGTAAAGAAAGAACGGGCTTTTATGTTATTGACTTCTTTTGTTTGCTATCATCTCCTAGTGTCACGCTCAGATTTTCTATTGATTGCACTCCTTGCCGCTCACAGGGAGAGGATGAATCTTAAAGCCCCCATCTACTTCTCTACTGGTCTTACGGAAAAAGCCAACCACTACTACAAGCTTTTTATCACATGGACCAACCAGAAAATCCGCAAAACCTTTGTGCAAAGGAACATGTTTGAGTTCAAGCACATTAAAGCCTTTGACCGGTCGTATGCTGACAATCCAGGGCCAATGGTGAGTTTGCGCCTCTGATATTCTTTTTAAACAGTTAAAATTATTGTAATATTATGCGGTTAATTCAGCAAAGTTATTTGTTAGAAATTCTGCTTGGTACATACTAAGAAATACTGGTTAATATTAAATGTATGTTGTATGAGCTTTAAAGTCATAAGGGATGTTTAAACCTAGACCAAATACTGCTGGGGTTTTAAGTAATGGGGACCCGACCCCCTTCTCTCTTATTCAGGTAGTTTTTGCCACCCCTGGAATGCTGCATGCCGGACAGTCCCTCCAGATATTCAAGAAGTGGGCTGGCAATGATAAGAACATGGTAAGTGTCCGAGTCTCCTATTGGCTTGGAGTGGAACAGCCCCCCTCCTACCAGCTTGTACATATCACACCTATTCTATTCTCTTCTATTAGGTCTCTCTAATGATTCATCACAAGTTTTAAGTAAACTAGTTCTTTATAGCAATTTAGTTCTAAAAATCCTGATTTCCTGAACAGAGACGTACCTTTTGCCTGTGTTCGGCTGAACGCCACAGAAAGTCTTTTCTCCCCACGGCCATCAGACTCTGTAGGTCCTCCTCTTGTTAATCGTCACCCAGACATAAGCTGTCCCTCATGTCTTTCAATTTGCAATGACTTAGTGTGTGTGATATATTATAATACTATAATAGATAAAAGTACACATTATGTGCAGTACAATATTATGTATAATAACATTTCACTAATGTGCAATATTACTTATGTACACATTATGGCCAGTATAATAGTATTATGTGCAGTATATGGATACTCTCTGCTTGACTCGTCTTCACTTGTATTTTATTTAAATCCATTTTACTTGGGTGTATATTTTATGTTGTTTATTATATTTTTGTATCCTGCCTTTTGTACCTTTTCCTGTCTTTGAGCAGTTCCCACAAGCAATTTCTTGCAGGATTAATAAAGTTTTCTCATTCCTTTTGCTCTGTTATGAGTGAGTTATAATAGGGAATTGTGCCCCTGCTTGTCAGTCCTTCCAGAATCACCAGAGTTCTTAATGTCTGACCGAATGTGAAGTGACCCTCTGCAGCCGATATCCGCAAACCTCAAATATAGTCGTTGACCTGGCTTGTTCATTTATTTTTAAAGCACGCTTTAGCTGGGAAGGAATCCACATGATATGCACCCTGCAGTAAACCCTTCTTTCTCGTCAGGTGATCATGCCGGGCTACTGTGTGCAGGGAACAGTGGGACATAAGATTCTGAGTGGCCAAAAGAAGCTGGAGATGGAGGGAAGAACGACGGTAAAATGGGGAGGCGGCATGGGATTGGCTCCCTGGTCTGCCGGTGTTCTCCCGCGGTTTTGCACTTGGCTCTGTGTGTGTCTGTCATGATGTTTTCCACTTCCAAACCCTCAGCTTTCCCTCCACCTTTAATTTTCAATATCATGTTCAGGGGTGAGGCCACAATAGCACTGGCCCCAGCTGAAAGCTGATTGGTTCCTGGAGTACCCCTCCCCTGTCACTCCCCCATTCATTGGCTAATGATAAGCTTGCCTCCTCTCCTGCATTAATTAAATTCCCCATTAAATCCCCCATTTAAAAAAAAAAATAAAAAATTTATTCCTGATAATTTCACTAATGATCATACTGAACTATGGGTATTGAAATGAGAATCAGCAATGGTGATAATTTCATATGCGGTTTAATCTTGCACATTGTCAATAAACAGCCGTTTTAATTTTATTTATGTACATTTGCATTTCTTCAAAATTTAGAACCATTGATATTAAGTCTTGAAATGTCTGGAAGTGTTCATGATTGCATAAACGCAATATTACGAAAAACGTTCAATGATCTGTCCCCTCAAACCACAAGTTCCGGCAACCTGCATGCGGGCCTCTAAGCTGCGCTCCACTTACCGGCTCTGTGTTGCATGTCCGAGCCAGCTGGACGTGAAGCTGCAGGTGGAGTACATGTCTTTCAGCGCCCACGCCGACGCCAAGGGCATCATGCAGCTGATCCGCATGGCCGAGCCGCGCAGCGTGCTGCTGGTGCACGGCGAGGCCAAGAAGATGGAGTTCCTCAAGGACAAGATTGAGCAGGAATTCAGTGAGTGGAGCTCAGACCTGCTTTAACAGTCGAGAGAGTAGATCCAAAAATAACTCTGTGATATGGATTATAATGTTACTTATCAGTTATCGGAAAAACAGGCACTTACCTGGTTTAGGGTGAAAATCACCTCTGTGTATTTTGGACAAATACTATACCAAAGTAAAATGCACTTCTGTGATACGAATTACGTGTGTTTGCTTAAAACAGTCATTGCTGTGGTAAATTAGTATGTTTTCTTTATGACACATCAGCATCTGTTAATCATTGTGTGCTATTATGGTTCTTTGTTTTTGCATGAATACTAAAATTGTCCTTCACCACAGGCGTAAGTTGTTTTATGCCAGCCAATGGGGAGACTGCTACTATAGCAACAAACCCCAGTGTGCCGGTGGACATTTCTCTCCACCTTCTCAAGAGGGAGGCTGCCCTCGGAGGTACGTTCTGCTTCCAGCAGAGGGCAGTATAACGCTTGAAGAAACTTCAGGTGTATTAGTATGTCAGATGACATTTGAACCACATGGTAGATGTTTGTCACACACGAGTTTTTTTCCATTACTGTTCATGATTAACTCCTGCCGCGGGGTTTTTTATATGAATAATTTAGCACCACAGCATGCTTTTCTGTTTTTGGAACTTTTCTAACCAGAAAGTCTGTGTACTGTGTCATTTCGTCTGCAGTTTTGTAACCACGGGGCCATATATGTTCCATGACCCGTTTTATCTCAGGTCTTGGTTGATTTTCTACTCTCAAGTTAAATGTATGTCATTGACATTTAATTATAAGACTTTGGAGCTAACGGCCGCTGATTATGGTCTTTGTCTAATGACGGCGGTGCGTTCGTGGCCTCTTCCCTGTACGGTTCATCGCAGGTCCCCTGCCTGACTCCAAGAAGCCACGGACGATGCACGGCACACTCATCATGAAGGACAATGTGAGCTTTTGTTCTCTGTCCCCTGCTTGTCTCGGTGTGGTACCAGCTGGTACGCACAATCAGTACCCAATTCTCCGCCACAGAGTATTTTTGGGGCCTAGTATGGTGTGGCATCAAGCTCTGTGCCTTCAGCTAAACTGCCTTCCAGTTTAACAGCTAGTGATTTAAGTGACTCGTATGATCCCCCCTCCCCCCCAGTTCTTTGTCTCTAACTCTTAACACAACCATAATTTCTAAACTTACCACATTTTATTTTTGACTGAATTGTTTTAATTTTACATCTAATATTACTTGGACTTTAAAAATCTTGAGCTACAAGTGGTCTGTTGTTCCCTTAGATTTAAATAAAAACGTTTCCTGTTCCCCTGTAATAAAGCCTGATTGCTGATCTGTCTGTCGGGATACAGAGTCTCCGCCTGGTCTCGCCAGAGCAAGCCCTCAAAGAACTGGGCCTCAACGAGCACCAGCTGCGCTTCACCTGCCGTGTGCAGCTGCAGGACCCCTACAGCGACGCCGATACCCTCAACAGGGTCTACAGCCACCTCAAGAGGTGATGATTGCGGAGGTGGCAGGGTTTCCTGTCGTTGCCATTTTGGTCTTTCCATGGTCACGTAACATGAAATTCCTAATCTTTAACTCAGAGGAATTCATAGCCCCAGACAGTCTGACTTCTTTGTTAATCCTGCTTTTTGGTGTTATATGAGATTAAATTTGAGTTGACTGTGTCTTATTATCCTACGTTATTGAGCTAGAATAAAACCTAACAGTCATGCTTTCCTGGCTGGTGGGTGAAACTAGTGAGGTACTGTGGTACCTCAGTATACATCCTTAATCCATTTTAGATCCTTGGACTTATACGAAACAGAACGTATACCAAACACAATTTTTCCCATAAATAAAGAGGAAATGATTAATCCGTTCCCATGAAAAAAAATCCTATCATTATTGACATATACATTGATGGGGTTGTTTAAAGTTATTTAAACAGCTTAATACTAAAATACATAAATACAAAAGCAATTAGATTAAATAAATGAAAAGTGAGTTATAGCACGGCTTGTTCACTGAATGGTAGCAACTGGCGTATTGACGCTGGTGGGCGGTCGTGGCTTTGTCTCGAGAGGTAAACAAGGGTAGCGTGCAGTGTCGTGACTCATTTTAACCCATACAAGTTCTAGCACGTGAGTCATATTCTAAACAGAGGTCGTGCACCAAGAAAAATTCTCTGCGTCCACACAGGATGTTTACCAAGTTGGACTTATTCCAAAGCGGACGTATAATGAGGTACCACTGTATTTATGACATTTTTCAGTTATGTATAAATATACGATGTATT
Organism: Stomatorhinus ivindoensis; assembly: GCA_019775895.2. NCBI lineage: Eukaryota > Metazoa > Chordata > Actinopteri > Osteoglossiformes > Mormyridae > Stomatorhinus > Stomatorhinus ivindoensis. The sequence goes on along the minus strand of JABFEB020000104.1, from coordinate 20,653,680 downwards.
GGTGAAATCACAGACGTTTCTTTGCAGCATTAGAGTGGATCACAGATTTGCTCAGATCTTGCCTGAGTTTGAGTGGCATAGTGGTTCCGTGGGTAGCACTGTTTTACGGCTGTTGTGTAACTCACTGGGTTAGAAATCTGTACTTGTGGCGGCAAGGTTGTGAGTTTGAAACCCATAGCCAGCCAGAAATACCACCATTGGCAATTTCAGCAAGGCCCTTAATTCTAAATTCACAAAGGGCACTGCACTCCGGCTAATCGAAATATTGCTGACATGTATCTCTATCTGTCATGGATACCTGTATGGGATTTCTGAAAACTTCCCAGCTTCTCCACAAGGATGAATAATATCTCCTCTACTTGCGCCCTCTTGTGGCAGCGTGCTGAAAGGCTACACGATCCAGCACCTTCCTGACGGCACAGTTATGGTGGAATCCATTGTCCTCAAGGTGTCATCCTCTACTGAGGACCCCAATACCAAGGTTGTTCTGCTTTCCTGGAGCTACCAGGTAAGACACTAACCGCACACCCAACAGTGGCCTCTCAGCCTCACAGGAAAGTGCCAACCTCACTTTTGCATGGATGGAACAGTGGATAATTTCTGATCTACCATGGAAAACAAAAACGCATTTCACGCCAGGCAAATGTTACATTGAGAGCCATTTTCTTCACAAAATGTAGAAAAAAAAATGTTTGAAGTTGGTGTATATAATCGTATAAAGAGTGCTTTGGATGCAGTGACTTCTACAGTTTTTTTTTTTTTTTTTCCGAACACCTCAACAGCCAGTTTAGGCTTAAAGTGTGGTTGGAAATTCTTTTAAATAAATACATCGTAGGTGGTCTGGAACAGTACCCCCAGTACAGGTCACATTGTTCCCACCCCCATGATCATGTGCTAGTTGCATGCACTCCTCCGCCGCTTTCTCATCTCATGGTGAAACCTCAGCGTTGTCTTATTTTTCTGGAAAATGTAAAATCACTGCAGAAGAAAGTATGACAGACATATAAGTGTAGCATTAGCCATGAAAACAGAGACGACAAAACAATATGAACCAGCTTGCGTCTACCGGTATATATAACGAATGAGCAGGTAGACTGTTGACTTACAGGAAATAGAAACCACAAAGACCACTAGTGTCTCTAAACTGTAACGAGCTGCAGTCATCTGATAAGATTAATTTGCCCCAGTTATGTTTATTTGTTGCATGGCTGTATCTGCAACAGAGGTTTGGAGTCCGTATTAAAACGACTACTCTGTCCATTCTGTGGATTTAAGGGTTGAAATGTGTAACGGTATGAAGAATGTCTAACAATTGCAAGGCGCACAAGAAAAGCAATATTAAGATTAATAAGTAGTCTACAAATAGCTAACGTGGCCTTGCTATTAAGTGTGGGGTCATTTACATTATGGATATATAAGAAATTCTTTTTAGCTGTGTGTGTGTGTAACAGGGTGGTCTGTTATAATATTTAGAGACGGTCTTCTCTTTTAGGATGAGGAATTAGGCAGCTTCCTATCATCGTTGCTCCGGAAAGGGCTTCCGTCTGGATTGTGCTGATTTCTCTGTGATGAGGATGAAATTGTACCTCTGTGTCTGTGCAGGACTGGTTTGAATTAAAATTTTACAATAAAATGTTCAAGTAACATTGGTGATTAATTTTTTTTTGCTTTCTATATTTTGTATTATCAAGCACTTTGTCTACTAAAAGGTGTGTATTCATAGAATGCTAATTATATAGATAGGGTTCTGTCCTGTGAAAAATGGAGAGGCCAACAAACTGTTATTTAATAATAATCAATACTTTATTGATCCCCGTGGGGAAATTGTTTTTACGCCTCCCTCGACTTGCTCTTTGTAGAGTAAGCTGTCTGCGAAGGGCAGCCACTCCTAGTGGCACCCAGGGAGCTGGGGCTTAAGGGTCTTGCTCAAGGACCCACAGACGTGCTGAGGGGGGGGGCTTGAACCGACGACCTTCTGATTACCGGTACACAGGTTATTTTGGCAAACCGGTACTCAAGCATGGTTCTAGTTCTAGATGGTTCGAGTTACCAGGATAAAAAGGAAATTAACCATACACCTGTCAAGCCACAGATTATACAGTGAAAACATTTCGTTTTCATACCGGGCATGCGGGTATGTTATAGACCACTGGCTTTGCTCATTATTGTACGCCAGCCTCTTGTCACTGCTGATGACCACATGGAGGGTCTGTCCATGCTGAACATGGAGGCCTCACAGGCTTGAGCTCCCACGATGTAGATTAGATTCACATTTTGCTGCTGATGTTGTAGACCCTATGGTGCCGACCCAGTGACAGCCATGTGGGCCTGTTCAGCTTGCAGAAGCTGGTGGAGAAGTAATAGAGAACTGGGTCCAGGCAGCTGTTGATGCTGACGAGCGCTATGGTGACACGACGCGCGCGGTAGATAGCGGAGGCGTACGAGCAGTGCCGGATCACGCGGAGGCGCATGAGGAGGTGCAGCAGGCACACGACGTGGTACGGCAGGAAGCAGAGTACCGTGATGCCCAGGATGGCGTAGATGACGCGCAGCGCCCGGCGGCTGGTCCCCGTCTTGATGCGGGCCATGCGGCGAGCCACCAGGGGGTAGCACACCATGATGATGACGAAAGGTACCAGTGAGCCGAACAGCAGGCTGCAGGTGCTGTAGGCCGCCAGGCGCGTGTCCCACTCGTTCTCTGAGAAGTTCTCGAAGCAGCTCCGCCGGCCACCGGTATGGTTGCTCTCCAGGGGGCCGACCACGATGAAGACGGCGACGGCGACCACGGCGACGGCCCACACCGACAGGCTGACCAGCTGCGTGCAGTGGCTGCGCTGAAGTCGCAGGTAGGCGTGGGGGTGCACTGTGGCGACGCAGCGGTCGACGGCGATGCAGCTGAGGAAGGCGATGCTGACGTAGATGTTGACGAAGAACAGAGTGCCGGTGATCTGGCACGCCTGATCCCCGAAAATCCAGTCGTTGTGGTTTAAGTGGTAATGGATGCGGAAAGGCAGCGTGCATAGAAAAGACGTGTCTGCCAGCGCCAGGTTGATGATATACACGCTGGTCGAGGTGCGTGGCGTGATCTTGCACATGAACATGTAGAGGGCGAGCACATTACCCAAGAGTCCGAACACCACCACGAAGCTGTACACCACGGGGAAGAGGACGAACTGAAAGTCTGCTGTTTGGACGCAGCTGCTTTCGGAGCTGTTCATCTTCAGTTTCAGTGGTGCATCCTTGCATTCCTATGACAGAAGAAGTCACTCTTCAAAACCAGACTTCTTGTATTAAATATTTGATTTAACCATCCTGCAAAAGCAGCACACACCAGCAACCCTAAGATATAGTGCAAATTATCACACGGTTATCATATAGAGAGCCTGATGTGCAGCTGTTTACCTTTGAAATATTATAAAAATATAATTTAAAATCATATTTTTGGCAGCTTTTAATTTCACGTGTATGTTTTCAAACTGACTTTTAGCTGCTACTGAGCAGTGGTTGTATCTTGCAATCTTGTATCATTGTTTATCTAATGTTTAATGTTTGTGATGTTTAGTAGATAATGTTAGTAGTGGTCTTCCCTCTGTCTCCCCTTCTCTTATATTATTGATAACTGCAATTGAATTTTGTTGCACTAAGGAAATCGTTCCAAAACTCTGTCACTGTGATGTCTGGTCCATCATTAATGTCGCTTTGATTTCATGAGGAATGGTATTTTTTTTCTCTGTACTATACATGGCTGAGATGACAATAAAGGTTTTTTTCGACTCGCTTCACTTGAACTCCGAATATGGTAAATGCATATAAAGAATGCTAATTACAATGAAGAGTACTTACAGTGTGTGTAGAGGGGCCCAAGTCATTTGATCAAATCCAGTTTACCAGGAACCTAAGAAAACCGATGCCTTTTACCCCGAAAATGAATAGAAATGTGGTACCTATCAGCTTTTTACACAGAGACTTTGCCGTTTGCCGCCTCTGTGGAAAATGCCTCTCTGAGGTCTGCAGAATGAAAGTGCATCTTTTCGAAACCCACAGGAAACCTGCAGCAGAGTCTGAGTGTTAATTTTTCGTAACGCGTCATCCAGCACACGGGTTCCTCAGCAACACCCACCACCACATTTTAAAAACTGGGTCCCACGTGCCCAAAACCCACAACTTAACCCAAAAGCTTTCCTTCCATCTTCTGCACTGCTTATCCAGCAGTGAGGAAGCACAGGGTATTGGGTAAGGAATACCCTAAATCTCATCTCCTCTCTCCATGAGAAGGTTCTGTGTTCTGTTGCATGGGTTTTTTCCTGTAGCCAAAAGAGATGCATTATGTGTGTGTGCATTCGTGTGTGGATTGCATTTATATTGCGTTATGGGGACCGAATGGCTCCCACAATGTGACAAAAACCTGTTGTTTTGACGTTGTGGGGACCATTTATCAGGTTTACATAGATCACATTTGGAGACCTGAAACTAAAACCTGAACTTCCTTACTCTTGGGGACATTTTTCAGGTTCCCAGTTGGTTAATCGAAAGTTTTATCAAAATCCCTGAATGCATTCAAGAAAGTAAAAACGCCAAAAGTCTTTTATTTTGTTTGGTTACTTATGGTTAACAATGTAAGATATTTACGAGAGGAGGCCCATCAAGCTCATTAGGAGAGAGTTGTTCAAATCTTATCTAGTTCCGATTTAAAGGTTTTAGCTTGCGCTACACCAGGGCTCACCAACATGGCACCAGAATGCCCCTAAGTTGCTCGCAGACCAGTTCTAAAAATAACAAAACTCACCACTGAGCATCGTCTAAAATTTAATTTTGTCCTGTTGCTCTTCTTCTTTAATCACATTTGCATTTATATAGATTTGAAAATGTCAATATCTAAAAAAAGCATTTAAAAGATGTTTATTACACATGAAGTTTAGATAAGCTTAGGACCTAAACTTAAACTGGTAGCCCTTCGTATGGCTCAGGACTCCTGAAGTTTAAAATGTTAAAATCCAGTTTAAAATGTTCTCCTGCTAATTTCCACCTATGACCACAAATTCTTGTATTTGAACTAATATAGAAGTAACTAAAATCTCTTCATATACATTCCTCTAAGACCAGGAATCATTCTCGTAACCCTACGTTGAACTGTTTCTAAGGCCGCAATGTCCTTTTTAAGGTATGGTGACCAAACCTGCACACAATATTCTAGGTGGGGTCTTACCAAGGAATTATATAATCATAGTATCACCTCCCTTGACTTAAACTCCACACACCTAGAGATGTAACCCAACATCCTATTGGCCTTTTTTATTGCTTCCACACACTGGTGAGAGTGGGACATGGAAGCATCAACATACATTCCAAGGTCTCTCTCATAATAAGCTACATTTCAGTGGAACCCATAAAATATCTGTACTTTATATTTTTAACTAAGGTTAGAGTGGCCGGTTAGGAGTAAGGCTGTCATGATTGGGATTAGGGTTTTTCTCACAGAAATAAATGGAAGGTCCCCATTTAGATAGGTACACCAACATGTGTGTGTGTGTGCGCGTGCTACATGTGCGTGCGTGTGTGTGTGTTAGTGAGGACATGCATGTGTCCTGACATGGGTTTGGATCCCATCCAGGGTGTACCCCATCTTCTTTCCCTATTCTGGAATAGACTCCAGACATCATCTTAGGGGAGTAGAAGATTGATGGATGGGTGTGTTAGTGCCATCACATCAACTTAGTCAATGGCTGTCAGTATAAGTTTCAGCTGTCAGTATAAGAATCAGCATAAGTTTCAGCTGTCAGTATAAGAATCAGCATAGCCATCAGCATTTGTCTTGGCGTGTTTGAAGGTTGCTGTCATTATTCCGAAATAAAGTGTATTGACACCAAAAAGGAAGATGTAGAAAATTTGTGGCTCAGCAGTGCTGCATCCCTGGAGACCCACCCACTGCTGTAACCCCCAGTCTCATTCACACCTATATGTGTGACTCATGAACAGTGAGATGGAGTAGGCGAAAAGAGAATTTCCCTTGTCATGGGCAAATGATTCTTCGTGAACCATTTCCTGCATTTTCTGACCCCACTAGTGTGTGCTCTCTGTTCATAAAAGGGCTCAAAGCATGCCCCAAAGCCAACTAAGAACACCATCTAGTGATGTGAAATAATACAGCAAATGTTTTATGAGGCTTCATTAAATTTCCCCACGGGTATGAATCACTTTTCTATGTACATTTTGACTAAACTCTGCTCAAATGTGACCTGAAATTTAGTCAAATGATTGTGCCTGATTGTGTTTGCTCCATTATCAAAACATTTACTGCTTCAAGTTTATGCCAGAGAAAGGTCTTTTTTCAGTAAAATTCAGTATTAAGATGTAGTTCTTGTTATCCTACACTGGAGGGCACTGTCTTACAGTTTTTTCCCTATTGCTTTGATTTGGCATTAGCACACTAAGAGCAGTGCAAAGACTACTGAATTTTACCTACTTCTACGAGTGTGTATTTCTTTTTAATAAGGGAAATAGGAAAACTAAAACAGCGATATATTTATGAATATATTTATATGCACACACAAAAACATTTAATATATATATATGTTAAATGTATAAGTCTGTTTCACATAGGTCTGCTGCATAATCCTGTCCTTGGTTTCTCTGTATGATCAGTCTTGCTCAGTTGACTGCTGGCTGACATAAGAGAAACAGGATTGGGGGTATTGGTCTCGCCCACCAATATTCAGCTTTATCGGATTTCAGTGATATTCTATCATTTTCACAGTGAGCAGATTTTCATTAGTATGTAAGATACATATTTATTATCTAAGTGTACTGCCCTATTGCAAAGACTTCATATTGAAGTAAAGCAAGTGTTCTGTATATAAAAAACATGACGTATAAGTATGATTATTTTAATTCAACGAGAATAGTACTACTTTTCTCATCAGGTTTTCAGATATAACTTATGATCGATGTTGTTTTAAGATCAAGCACTTAATCTCCAGTAAAAACTCACAAGTACAAATACACAGATTTGAATAATAGCATCTGATAAGCAAATATACATAAATCTGGATAAGAAACTTAGAATGATTTAGGCTAATGTCTTTTTTGGTTACACTGTCAGGTTAGAATGTGAGCACTGCAAGGGGTGCAAGCTTATGTTGATAAGGTGATCACGTTTCCACTAGCAGACCCAGTAGACATTTCTAGAGACCTGCCAAACATCATCTGCTTAAAGAAAGATTCACACCACACAGTCTCTCAACATAGTCACTTTCATCCATTCATGTCAAAAATTAAACCCATTAAGTCTGATCAAAATCTTGTTTTTCATTCCACTTTTTGAACCATTGTGCAAAAGTTTTTTCTTTCCTTTTTCCATTAGTTTTTCACACTAAAGTAAAAGTCCCAGTTGTTTGCCCATGCGAGGTTCCAACAACAGAGGTGTCCCAGGAACTGTCAACGACTTCTTTTCACAGCCAGTCCTCTTTTCACAGCCAGGCACCGCACAGAAACTCAGTAGCTGAGGCACCACCGGCAGCTTCACTTATGTTCAACTCATTTCTCATTTACTCATTTACATTTCTTCTTAACCAGGAAGAGTCCGGGCGACAGATTCTTTTGATTAGTTAAACCACTCAGATGGTCTTATTTTCCTGCGGGAGTCAACAATCACTTGATGAGTATGACTTTGGGACGCCTGAGGGTGAGAAGATTTTCCGTGGTTCTTGGTTTCTCTGAACCACATATTCTTAGTACCCTCACCTGCCTGCCCCAATCTCGACAGCCATGCTGTGATACACCACTGTCGTGCTTTCTGCCAAGTGAGCTGCTTTTTATATGCATTGCTGGTCACATGAAGATTTGTGGGAAAGTTCTAATATTAACACCTGCTCAGGAAGCACCTGTTTATTTTTCTTGTCGTTTTATCAGTATCTAGAAATATGCAGGTCTTGGCTGACTGAAACCCTTCTCACCATGGTACAATGATGCTGCCACTTAAATAGTCAAGTAGTTATTCAGACACCACAGAAAACCCACCTATGAATCTATATCATATGAAACCTAAAGGGCCAAGAGTTAAAAGGTAGTCATTAAGATGATTGGAAGTCTGCACGTTGCACTTTTTATATGGAGATCTAGTCAGACACTAAACCTTAAAGGTATTACATTTTGATCTGGATTATAGATTAAAATAGTTAATTTTCATTTCCATATGGGGTATTATGAAAAATCTAGGAAATAATTACCATAGGAAAACAAACCATTTCAGTTGTTCCTGGTTATACGATATCTACAGCAGCTTGTTGTAATTCAATGCAAGTCACTGTCAATCTACTGATGAATTATATTTTTTTCCTAGCAGGCTTTTTGCCTGAAAGGTGATTAATCTCCCTTGTGTATTACCCACACCCTCCTTTCTGTTTCAATCAAGTAACAAACAGGGATTAGTGTTACAATGATTAACCCATTGTGATCTGCACAGCAGTGACTGACAAAAACATTGTTTCACTTCATGACCAACAGATGATAAAAACTTCTTGCTTTGTTGCCATGGAATATTATGCTTCTTGACCGCATCCTGTGGATAAATATATTAAATATTTACTAGTATTTACTAGTCACTGGTGACAATGAACTCAACACAACAACTTGTGAACTGAATGTGCAGATTCATAGGGAATAAGGTTCTGTATGCATGTGGTGATGTGGTGGAGCAACGCAATCATGAAATCATAATTTCATAAAATCATAACAGTGCTGTCTGTGTTCTCTGTGTTTAAGTAGGTTATCCTTCACTCGCCCTTTAAATGCCAGACACCACAACTGACTCAAAATGAATAAGAAAAGAATAAGCTTGTTCCATTACTGCGTAAAATCCATGACTGAGCTGGAGAAAGTGCAAACACGATTGGCTTGCAAACAAAAGGTGGATTTGTGCTGTTTTTGCATTGACTCCCGCTATAGACGACATTTCCGACATTTGCTGGATCCTCTGCCCGTTTGATCCCAGATGGTCTCATCACAAGGGGTTCATTTTTGTCTCTATAGGCAGAAGCTTATCAGTCATTTCAGCACAATGAAAGGTGCAAATGGAGGCACAAGCATTATTGAAATCTTGTACAGATTAACCGTCATAGTGTTATTTCCCGTGTCCTGAAAATACCATTAAAAAAATTGATTTGAATACAAATAACATTTGGTCCTGGGGGCCGGATGGGGGAGTATAGCAGCAGCTAAGGTAGCTGGGTCATGCTACTTCACAATCTATGAATTATTTATGTGAATCCCCTCTGGCTGTCGCAGCGACATTTCCTTTGCAAGCCGTGTGACACTCAAAGAGCTCTTTTTTCTCCATTTCTTACTGAATCTCAAGATTAAAAAGAAATTATTTGCAAAAAGACACATGCTTTTGTATTTCATATCTTCAGGGGCCTATCATTTAAGAAGTAAACAGTATTTGATCAATGGCCAGCCCACGGCGCAGCAGTTCATGTGGGTTAGTGCGCACGGCTGTGGGCGTGAGTCGTGTGCTGCAGTCACAGTAGGATCGCTTTTCTACATTATGCACCATCTCATCCGAACTGCTCACATTTTCAGGGACCAAACGCACGTTGCACGTTTGCCGATGTGTTACACAATGCTGGACCACTGAAAACAAGGTGCTAATTTGGATTATGTTTCCGGTCCTTGCTGTCTCTCTGGCAGCAGGGATGGGGCAGATTCCTTGTGTGATTTTCTGTTTGCCTGTCACGATTTGCAAGACTCCCGTTTAACCATTTGTACTCAGCACTAGATTGTATAATGTTTGTACCATGGCACACCAGTGAAAAGTATTTCAAGTGTTGATATTACACATACACATACACTATGTTACACATAATTCATAAACCTATATTAAAGTATTTAGCTGCCTTATTATGTTAACTATTGATAGTTAATGAGTGGATTGTCTTCATTTAAAGAGACATACACAGAATAAAAAATCCATTACAAAACAGAAGAGCAGGAAATGAATGGGACACTTCCTAAAAGTGACCGGTCTTGGGTCTCTTCTTACTGTAGTTTTTGGGAGTAATGAGTAGCCTTTGAGTACAGGAGCCTCTCCAACATAACCCTCAACATTAATCATGTGGAACCTGTGCACCATACTACCTCACTCTCTGTCTCTCTGTACTGCATCCACTAGAGGGGGTTCCAAAACCTTCCTGTTGAACGGTTGTTGTTCCCATTTTGCCTCCCCCTCCCCAAAAAAAAAGCCCCTGTCTCTCTGTGTTCCACATTGCATTGTCCATCATCTATTGTTCACTCTACAATCAAAGATCCATTAGCTCACCTCATTTCTCTGTTCCTCCTATTTTAATTATAAGTAAACATAAAGGCAGAGCCTTTAGTACAAGGCCGCATTATTGTGGTGCACAGTGTGTCGCCCCCTGAGATTCCTGCCTTGATAAGCCACAGACATTACTCACACAGCCACAATGAGTATCTCTGGAGAATTTGGGATTAATATAGTGCATGTAACATGATATTACATCATTGAAGCACATTAGCTTATCCATGGATGGACATCTGATCACTTATGTACACCAGTGTGGCTTTCTGTCGATGGTGATTCTCCAGCTTCCGCTCTCCTTACAATAATGTCCTTCTTGTGTACAAATAGCCTATAATCAACAGCATCTCTTGAGAGTTAAAAGACCCGTCACAGTCAATCCTCTTTAAACCTATGTTTTCACATTAGCCACTTAGCTGGGACCATCTGTCATGACTGTGACGCCATTGTGTGTAGCAGTGAAAGGTGCTGCGGAGGCTAAGATCCATAGCTGGACCTCCAGAGTGGCTCGCATCTGCTTCCCCTGCTGTCCCTCTGAGAATAAATCAGCACCCCTATGCCCTGACGGTCAGTTCCAAGCCAAACTACACATGCATCAGCATGTCTCTCAGTTCTTAGTCAGTGCAGTCATAGTTCAAGTCAGCGTTCAACGAAGACATCAATAAAGATCTGCAAATACGTCATTCAACCACCGGGTCTCTGTGGAAACAATCCAGTCGAGGTCCCGTGTTTTAAATAACTAACAAATTGAGTTGAGACGGAAGTGATATGGTCAAAAAAAAAAAAAAAAAACGTTTCACTTGGCTCCGTTGTTGTTTTATTTTGGTCATATAACAATTAACCAGTATGAGCTTCATAGAGTTTGAAAAGCAACTTCTGATGAAATGATGGTAGTAAGGATTGGAATTTATGTTTGTGTGTGTGTGTGTGTGTGTGTGTATAAACCACATGTAGTGGCCAAATGTCCCCATAACCTGTTACTTTCTAGCTTATATGGACATTTTTCAGATCCCCACAATATAAACATCACTTATAAAAAAGTTTGTGACTGCAATCAAAGAACTAATTTGTTTAGTTACTTATGGTTAAGGTTAGGGCTGGGTAGGGGTTAAGGGTGTCATGAGTGGGATTAGGGTTTGCCCATAGAAATGAATGGAAGGTCTCCATTTACATAGGCGCACCAACATGTGTGTGGTGTTTGTGTATGTGTGTGTGTGTGTGTATGTGTATGAGAGGTTACTTCGAGATCATATGTGTTCAACTGATTAGCAGCCTATAACGGCTGGCGCGTGCTGGAGCTCGTTCCGGAAAAACAGAACAATCCAACTGCTCACTTCCTCCACCGGTATTCAGTTCTCAAAAGTTCTGGCTTGAATCCAACTTGCCAACATATTACATGCAATGACTTTTAAGTAAGAAGTATATGAACGGATAGCATAAACCAAAGTGCATTACCAGTAAAAAGATATTTTAGCCATTTACCTCACACATGTCACTGTTTATACACTAGGGGCGCTGTGCATAAAGAAATAATCGCACCAGGAATCTCAATGGCGTTCACTTACAAAACTTCACGCAGTCAGACCAAAATCTGACATGGCTTAACTGCAGTATAAGTGATGAAAATTGTATAGTAAAGTTACAGTGGATGTCATGTACTGAGTCTTCAGTAATTAAGGTTACCATAACAGGCTTAGTACAGCCCAAACTCAAACTTAAATCTCTGCTCGGGGATTAACTAGTGCGCTCCTTGTCCACCACACAAATAACAACAAATTAAGATAAATAAGCCTAACCTAAGAAAAATATGATAACAAAACATTTCAGAGAATACACTGACATTGACAGAGAACAGGTTGACTTTTACTTAATAGCTTTAAGTTATCTTTATTTTAAAACACCAGTTTCACTGAAAGCATTCATCCATTTTCCAGAAGCACTTAACCAGTGTCTGAGCCCATATCAGGAAACCGACAGTATTCACTCTGGATGGGCGGTCAGGTAGTCACAGGGTACACACGTGCAGGGTCATTTAGAGACACCAGTCTGTCTAAATCATGTCTTTTGACTGTAGGAGGAAACACGCATAAACTACAAATATGCAAACTACGCACACACATATGCTAATCTTCAAACATCTGATGCACATATAAGAGGTATCACGCAGAACTGGGTCCTCCCGCCCAAAATCCATATCTTCCACCCAATGATTGCTGAATCTATCAGAAACAAAACAGGCAGCTAATGGAACTCTGGCCTGCGGGAGGCTCAGACGCCTGTGGAGCAAGATTTGAGTGGGAGGCCTGGGATAAGAACCAGTCTTGTGATGGGAACCAGGGCACTGAAACCCATCTGAAGGCAAACTAGGGACTAGCAAACACAACTTTGACAGATAAAAATTGGGACACTGGAACCTGACATGTGACTGGTGGGCAAAAAATACATGTGCCTAGTTATAACTCCCTCAGTGATGAGGTTGGGAACTGAATCCACTGGTGTAAAAGTGAAATTATATTTCTCTTTCACCCAGGTTTCAACCTCAAACCAAAGACCAAATAAAAGTATACCAGAGCTAGTTTCCTGTCATATTCCGATTAAATAGGAAACTAAGCACTATGGCATTAGTACATATTTCTCTGAAGGAGCCTTTTAATATTTTTGCCACATGGATGATAATATCAGAGTTTTGTCAATTTATGATGCCTCTCCGTGGACTACCTACAACTGTTCTGCGGATCTTTGGCTGAAAACCCCTGAACTTCAGGACCGAAACATGCTAGTGTGTTTTCAACAACTTCAAGAGAAATTTTCCAACCCAAAGCAGCACTTCATCAGTTACTGGCAAATGCAGCATTTTATTCTGGCTAAGAGCTCCTTTCCTCTCAAGTGATTACTGCATTATTCTGTGTAGGGGCTGCTAACTCAAGAAGCTTTTTCTCCCCTTTCACTTATGTCCTATGCATGGTACGGCTGGTATATCTGCATTAATAAATATATGGGTGAGAGACTGTGGCAGTGGCCCTGCAGTTGGAATAAGTTTGGACAAAAGTAATGAAGTGTACAGGCGATGTCTCTATTAGTATCAAAACTAGGGAAGTACAGTCATAGAACACATCATGCCAGCTTAGCTTTTGACCAGAAATATCTCAGCTTTGGCTGTATTCTTTGACCAAGGTTCTTTACCCTGGCAGTGATTCATGACACCGACGCTCACATCTTCTAATATCTTCTTAGCCCACAATTCCTTATTAATCAGCCAAAAATGCATTTCATTCAAACAAACTAAAGACGGTCCTCGTCAGTGCAGCTGCAGTGTGAGGTTTTTAAAGTACTCCCAACACTGAATGAAGAAAACTATTAATCCATTTCTTTTCTATTATACCTGATATAATTAAAGAAACTTTGGAGTAAGGGCAGACATGTCCTAAATGAAAAAAGTGTAACTTCTTTGAAGCAGGAAGCACTCATCTGTGTTTAATTGTGTGTGGCCAGTGTGAATTTCTCCATTGTTATACTTCTTGTTGTCGATATTTTAGTGTATAATGCTCTTCACATTTTGGTCCAATTTGCTTGAATTGTCTGCGTATCTTTTTAATTTTATATGATGTATATGTGCCACAGTGTAGGTATATACTGAACAACAAAAAATATATTAATAATTTGATGGAACAAAATGCTGTCATGGATGACAGCTAGGGAACAATGAAACGAGGTGAAACGAGAAGTAAGGACAGCAGAAGGTCAGGTTGTGATATGATGCCAGGTGCTGAGTGACAGTCTAAGGAACAGCCGCTGACGTGAGACTGTAGCGAGGGAAAGTGCTGACTGTGTGGAAATTTAGATGGTCTACGAGCGGCTGGCGACGCGCACAGCATTTCCCAAGGTCAAAGCCACACTGAGCCAATTCACAAAAAGTCAAATGGATGGTCTTGTGATATGTAGTGCGGGGTTTAGAGGGATGAATACAATCTGAATACTTACAGGATTGTCACAGCTGACTCTAGCAAAATCCTGCAGGCAAACTTTTAATTTTCGCACCATCATTTGCTGTCGTGAAAACTTTGTAATTTAGCGAATACCTGAAAGTTCACTTATAAAGTCCACCTTCAATTCCTGAAGATCGCTATACAATGTGAAATTATCAGAAATTATTATTAGTTTGCTTTTCTGTTACAAAACACAACGCAACAGCTAAACTCCTTGAAATTATATTAATACATATTTTGAATGACAGAATAGTAGTTAATCTTCATAATCAGACATATGTGTATGTTAGAAAATCATCTCTTTTGCTGTACATGCTTCCAGTTAATATATTTAGACAATATTCAATCTATAATGCGTGGGACTGGTATTTGTTAAGAGGTTCTTAGCATAAATATATTTAAGTTATGGCGGTATGGCGTGGCACATGGACATTCCACATTGCGGCATTCTAAAAAAGGGACTTTATTGACATCAGAGAACAAGAAACAGAAGGAACCGCGAGGGGTCTAATGATGGCAGGTAGGTATAACACAGGAACGAAAGCAGGGAGAAGCAGAGGAACAAGCAAAGCAAAGCAAGGAGCAAAACATTAAGCAACTTATACATCTCAACAGTAGCAAGCAAGCATGATGACTGATTGGGCACTGAAGCTTGGGCAGGCCCTTCGACATGACAAGGATAAATAAGAGACAGGTGCAGGCAGCAACAAGCACGGGGCAGGGAAAACAGAGGGACAGATAAAGGAACAAACACCAGGAGAGACTAGATAAAAAGGGAAACTAAGCTTTACAAGCTGGGAATAACAGGGACCAAAACAGGGAGCTGCAGCACAAATACATATTAAACCAAAAATAAACATAAATATCAAAATTCAGGAAGCCTGGATAACACAGCCACCTGCTCCGCCCATTAAGTTACATTGTGGCCTGAGGAGCAGGAAAGCATATTATTTTTAAGGACATGGGATGGCCAGCGACACCTGCAGGCCAAACAGGGAACAGACATAGTCCCAACAGACATAGGACCAGTCCTGACAGACTGTATCCTATAGCTAAGCGGGTGCTTAATTTCCTCCCAAGAACTGAAATGACATTAAAGTACAACAGACTTACAAGGTGTCTAGTTGTGCAGTGTTCTCTTTAATACGGGAAACATTGAAAATACAAAAATTATAAAGTAGTACCTTCTGTTTTTATGTGCCTTAGTCATAGCTGACTATACTATACTATACTATAGTAACTAGATGCAGTACTGATACTGGATAATGTGTCTGTGGTCTTCGTGTCAACAGCTGGCCCATATGTCAAGGCTTTGAATCAAATTATTGCAATAAAAACACCTGACAGAATAAGGTAAAACTTGGAAAACTACTATATAATTCAATATAACAGTTTCTTCTGCACCAGGAAAGAAGAGTAACTGGAAATCCCAATGTGTTTAATCAAAGCAGCCTGTGGCTAGACTGGTTTTATGGCTAGAGATAGCAACGCCATGGTTTGGGCATTATGTAGCTTAGCTGAACATTAACATCTCTCCTTCTTCTGCGGTTCCTTATAATCCTACGGGCAAATCTGTCCAGCTGAGGTGCAAGGATGTCTATATGATGTGTGCGTTCCCACTAACGGAGCAGCTCTCTGAGCTCTCTTGCAGCTCTCTGCAAGCAGTCTGGCTGAAACAATTTTTACAAGCACTGCTAATCAGTGCTAACAGGCCGGGTGCATGAAATATGAGTGGCATAGGCAAGCATGCTAAGTGGCTTTGACAGATTCATTCCTAGGAGGCTCTCTGCCTTTGGGGCAAACATGCTTATATTTGAGAAATAAAAACCCAGTTGACTTGTATTATCTATGAATAGTTATGCGGAATACTTAATGTAGACATGTAAAAATCAAAGCAATATTTAAGGTCAACTTCAGAAATATGATGCATTAAGTCATACACTATTTCATTCACTTTGATCAGTGTGTAAATGAGAAGTAATAAATATTATATAAGTACTGAGAGATATAAATATGGACATTAAGGCATGGAGAAAGAGTGTATGTGGTGGACTGGTGTCCAATCCAGAGGGAATGCTCTCCTGCACCGTCTGCCTCAGTATGAACAAAATGTTACTTTAAACAATAACCCTTTAGTGTCTTTGTGGAATAGCCAGAGGGAAGCACTGACTTTACATTTTTAAGGAGACACTTAGGCTCAACACACCAATTTGGGAGTATGAGCCCAACGTAAAATTGACATCAATTTGAATGTTTTGAATCCCATTTGCCCATCAGGTTTCAAAGCAACACAACCGCCTTTATGGACACTGAGTAAGAGAGAATTAATGAAGAGAGGATCCATTGTTTGGGCTAAAACCATACACCGGTCCTCTCATCTGCTTCACGGGATCCCTTATTAAAGGTATTTCAGAGTCATCCCATCTTGACAGGGCACTTTGTTCTCAATGCCCACTTAGCTCATTGCGTGATGGGTCTCCTGATTAAATTCCTTTGAGCTTATTTTTAGGTGCTTAAACAGTAGAATGTTCCTTAGGCCTTCAAAGCGCTCGTTTACAGCAACAATGAAAGTCTAGCTGATTTGGCTTTGACCCTCATTATTATGTCTCTGGTGAGAGTTCTGAGGGGTAGGGTTCACTTTTTTAAAAACACCAGGCATAGGATACACCTGGAAAGAATGACTTTGACATGCCCTCAAATGATCTGTTTGGGACAGACCTTTGTTTCCATGTGTGTATGTGCCCTGTGACGGACTGGCATCCCATTCAGGGTGTATCATTGGCTGGTGCCCAATGGTACCTGGGATGGGATCCAGGCCCCTCCCCATGAACCAGGATAATTGGCGGGAAGACGGATGGATGGGTTACGTGAAGATCTAACTTCACCAAGGAGGATTAAATGCACACATCAAGGATGGCCATTCAAAAATGTATGAGTCAGCAAGTTAGTTCAAGTAGGTCCTTCATCACACCTGTGGTGTGGAAGAGTAATGTTACAGGACGTGATCACAACAACACAACAACTACTACAACAGGCAAGATTGGAGTAAATCGCTGAGGCGAGCGGGGGTGGGGGGGGGGGTGCAGAGGAGGAATAGAAAGTAGGTCACTTTCCCAGAAACCAATATATATCGCTGCTGGCGCCTCGCTGTGGCGGAGCGGCTGTCTGCCATGAAGTGGGGCATCACAGGAGCTCAGAGCTGAGCTGACAGACGGAGCCTGCCCTCCCTTTGTCCAAGTAACCGGAGTTTTCCTCAACCGTAAAATCATAGATGCTCTGTGGTCCCCGAATCTCGCTATACGCACACGCGTGCGGTACGCGCATGTTGTCATGAGTGCCTCACCACTTACACATACGTGTGTCCGTCACACGACTCCCCCATTTTCCAAAGCCTTGTGCAGCTACATTCTCGATATCAGTGTTTCTGTATTTCCATGGCGATAGCATGACAACACCGTAGGAATATTACATGAAGCTTGGGGTTAAGCAAAATCATGAATACCATGGGTTAGGTGTAGCCCTCTGTACGATCCTTTACTGAGTAACTACAGAGCACAAATTTTTCAGAAATGCAGTAGTGCAAGAAACGTGTACAGGTTTACTCATTACCTGCTCAATCGCCGCTCAGGTGAATGTATTCACTGTCACTGTACCAGCTAAAACATTGATGAGAAAGGAACTTGCTGGGTTGCATTGCAGGTCATTGTTTACAGCAGTGCCAAATAAGCGATTGCTTTTGCAGGTTAGCATTACTGTACCCATGGGAGAAGCATCTGCAGCTCATCCAGCCAACCTTAATCCCATTAGAAATGGTCAAACTTTATAACTGCGATAAATCCACGAGGTCATATTACAGTATAAATGGATCCAGCATACTGATCCTGCATTATAACTGCTACCAAAAAATGTCCTGCTGGAAAATCTTAACATTGCAGCTATAATTTTCCAACTCAGTCCCTACTTTAGATAGTAAATGGGTTGCAAATGAATGGGGAAGGGTCTTTTAACCGTGAGCACCAATGCAAATCTGGACACGCCGAAGCTCTAGAATGCATTGATCCAAATTAAGCACTACGTTCCAGTTAAGCAGATCTGTGCAATCCGAAAGCTTCTGGGATTATATCTCAGAGAGCCCAGAGCTGCTTCTGAATCTCACCCCATGCTCATTACCCATTCTGTCGGCTGACGGCATTGCTTACAAAAAAAGTGCCTCCAAACAGAATGATTATGACTTTGATCTCAGAAAGAAAGAAAGAAATAAAGTAAGAAAAAGAAAAAGGGATTCAAGAGGGAGAGGAAGGAGAATACAGAAACATGGTCCTGATTTGAGGTGACAGAACAGCTTTATGTAAGGGACATGATCCCTCACGCAGGATATGTTTCTAGCAGGGACCTCTGGCCATTTTCCTTTCACTTAACAAAAGTGCCTGTTCAGTTTTTCCCCATTTTTACAAATGACCTTTGACTTGTCCTTAAAAGGCCTCTGGAAAACAAGCAGCTAGACCTTAACTTACATTTCAAGGATTTTAACTAAAAACAGGAATTATGGTCTTTGGAACACAGATTTCATATTGCTTGCCAATGCAGCGATGCCTTGGTTTCATAATTCCAATCATTTTTGCCCCATGGGTTGTATTTGATGCAAGGCTCTTAAAACCACAGGGATGAGCGCAAATTCACCAGCAAAGCCTGGTCAACGTTCTTTATAGAAACACCAGCCAAGCAATTTATATGTAGGTCATAGTGTGGAAACTGCTGAAAGAAGTTTGATTTAGTTGTGCTTTGATTATTTGATTGCTTCACATAATATTGTTCAGATAGATTGAAACCATCTGCATAATTTGGCATCAGTCATTTGTCACGACTTGCAGGATGAAGGACTCAGGGGCTGGAGAACAAAAGGGGGTTTATTGAACAGAACAGGAAAAGAAATAGGACTGCAAGGGGTCAGAAAGGGAGGAGAAGGATGGGGAAGGGCACGACCAACGAGGGGACTCACTTTAATGAGTGAACCGGGGCTGACGAAACACGCAGGTACTTAAATACAAATACTAATGAGGGGTAACAAACAACAGACAAGGGCTCATCAGGGGCACGTCAGGAAGGAGACAAGCGGCTCAGGCGGAAATGATGGGCAGGACATATCATGTCATTGGCTTTGGTGAAACCTGCTGCCTGAAGGAACATTTCATTGAAAGTGCCTGAGTTATGCAAACTTTCTTAGGAGCATTTATTCCAACCTCCCAACACCTTTATCTCAGCAACACAACCCAAGGGGTACATGAACTGGCCTCGAGGGGTGGCCAGTGACGTCATCCCTATTCAGACATGCAGCTTTTCTAAACTCAGGATGACAGTGAACAATGGACCCCCATGAAGAAGCATCCACTCCAGCTTCCATGCTTCCTTTGGGTTTGTACTGTAAAAACATACAAGAATAATATCCTTTATTTTTATCCTGAAGGAGGATATTGCTGCCTAGAAAATAAATCAATGTGGGACTTAACTGAGTCAGGAAGGTGAAATGCCAAGTGGTCTGACTGGTTCGTATGGTATCATTAGGTACTATAAGTATAGAGACGTCACTATTTGTAAACAATTTGTTTACCTTATTACCATTGTATTAGAACATTAAACAAAGTATGCTAATACTTCTGAAACACAGTATAAGAAATATAAGTATATGAAGTATTGTCATATAATATTTCATAGTATTATTTATTTTGTGGTGTATGCCCTTCAGCAGCTTAGTTAATTATCCAGTTAATTTTATAACATATATTACTGAAGCAAGTCAGATTTGCTTAAAGGTGAAACAAATGTTGCTTCTCATTGGATTTGTCTGGAAACATGGCCACAAATTCTTGGTCATTACATAATCAACCTTTATTGAAATCAATGTTGATCAAATGACAATTATTCTTTTATCTTTAACAGTATTCCAATTATCCGTTTCATAAACAATTAATTTATATGTTGGACGCATTTACTTAAGAAAGACAAGGTAAAAACATTTGTCCATAATATTAAATGCTAGCCCCTATTAGGGCTTTGAGTCTAGGTAACCCATTACTGCATAAGCGTCACCAGAAACTGTTTTTAGCATCATTTCTCAAAATTGCAGCTCAGAAAAAATGCTTCCTGGATCTGATTCAGCTTGGCAGGCAAGTCGTGAAGTGGTGGCATACTGGCAATTAGCCTAGCTCCTTAACTGCTAAAACCTACCAGAGAAACATTCCCTCAATGCCACAAAACTGGGTCCAGTTAAAAACCATAGCAACAAAATTTCACTGGACTCCTATCACTGTGAGATCCTACAGCTGAATGCCAGTTCTGACCCCGATATGACCATATACTCAGCTCAGTATATAAAGCACTGGTGTGCTGAATAGATTGACACCATGATTGATGCCACAGCATGGTGTTTGTCTCATGTACTCATATATTTGCCATTACAAAAAAGATTCAACATTTGCTGCTTAGTAAAGGCATCCCTGTTATAGTTTCCTAGATGGAAGCTTTTTCAATCAGCTTGTTCTCAGCACAAGGTGGTTAACAAGACTTGCACACACCATGACATGCAGATGGTAAAATCCCACCTGACATTGCCCCGATGTGGTGTCTGATATGCTGTGACAAACACAGACTTCATTCTCACTGCCAGCTGAGGAAAAATCAGCACAGAAAAATAGTTACATCTAGCATGATGTCAAAGTGACATGTTGTACATCAGTTTAGTGTAGATCTGGGCAGACATATTTTTGACTGAAAACATGAAAATTGTTAGCGTTCATCCTCTTCCCTATGGAATTTTACAGGGACTGGTTTGTTTTGTACACCTGGATTGAAGGGTCTCATATTTATCATTTCAGCAATGGAGCACATGTCAAAGGCTGTTACCTTTCTGAATTGCATCAAACTCTGAAGTCATTGGTTTTGCATTGCAGCTATTAAATGACATACAGTTATGGTCATACTGTTGAAATTATTCTACTAAAGCTACTAAATCCTTATTTATTACGAGATATTACAGTTCCATTTGTACTGTTTTAAGACAAAGAAAAATGCATTTAAAGTGCTGACTTTACAGTTTGAAAAGTACCCAGAGCAAACTTTATGGAAAAAGAAAAGAAAAGAAGTCGGCGTGAGCTGGATGTTTCTGTTGGGAAAAAGCACGAAAAAAGGCTCCGGCTTGATTTTGAGCCATAGCAGATGTTTGCATCTTTGCAGCATCACTTATCACATCAGGACTCAAGAGCTGAAAAATCCGTCCTGATATCAGGTTTCTGCGTGAGAATCTGTGGATTTCTGGCCCCCCAATCTTGCATTTTAGCTGACACTTGGGAAAACAATTAACTATGCTGTAGCAAAGGCTGCTAGCCACATAAACACACCAAGATCCAACTCGATGAAATGGCAGGCAAAGGAACTTCATGAACTTACCATGGAACGTAGCTAGTTTCTAAGACAATGCATGGACGACTGTTTATTTTATCCATATGGAAACTGCATCATTTCACCAGTCACTGGGATGCTAATTCTCAAGCAGCATTTTCACCATCTGTGATTAACAGTCGGAGCTGCCTCTCATAGCCCAGACTCAAG
Organism: Stomatorhinus ivindoensis; assembly: GCA_019775895.2. Taxonomy (NCBI): domain Eukaryota; kingdom Metazoa; phylum Chordata; class Actinopteri; order Osteoglossiformes; family Mormyridae; genus Stomatorhinus; species Stomatorhinus ivindoensis. The sequence continues at coordinate 20,631,777 of JABFEB020000104.1, read as the reverse complement.
CTAGCATTCCAAATAATTTATGCAATCTGTAATTCTTTATTCTTTGTTATTATTGTTATTATTCTGTATTTTTTATGCATGTGACACATTTTGTTAATTATGTCTGTCAGCAAAGAGTAGTCACAGTTGACTCAGTTGTTCTAAATTCTTTTTCTTCTTTGGAAAAAAGTGAACCATGGAGTATTCTCTGTCGGGTAGCCAGAATCAACGCCAAATCAGCTTCCTGAAACCATACACAGAATGAGTGATCCATAGCATCTGGAGAGGAGATGCCCTGTGTGTCTTTTGGCTGAAACTTCATGCGCTGCAAAATTTTGTCTGGGTTATTTTTAATTTGCAAATTTTGAGGCATTTCTCACCTTTTAAAAACTGGGAGTTTTCTGCACTTTTTACCAATGCTGACATCTTTGTATTTTTATTACAGCGCAAACTTAAAAGGCATCCACTGCTTCTGATGTTACCACAACTCCTTGCCTAAATTCATTCAAGGATCTGTAATGCTCTGATGCATTAATCGAATAGGTACTATTTCCACTGTACATTGTGAACATTATGCTACCATTCAATGAAAAAAATGTTGAAGATATAGCATAAACAGATAAATCACAGGAGGCCGGTATGGCTGCTTTCTTGTGTTTGCATTGGGGTCTCTGGGAAACACAACGCAGTGCAGAACTGATGTTAAGCATCTGCAAGCCAGACGGGGGCCTGTCTGTTGGCAAAAGTGTTGCTCAGAAATGAAATAAGCTTACACCCCTGTACTGTGGGTCCCTGTGTAAATCATATGGGCTCCAGGTTTCATTGATAAAACTGCTGAGGCAGCTTGTGACTCAGTGCCTAAGTGCTCTCTGCCTGCACTCATTAGGTCGCCGGTTCAAAGCCCATGGATAGTGGAGTGATTTCACCATCAGGCTCTTGAGCAGGGCATCAGTTGCTCCAGAGACTAGGTGACTCCACTTTTTTTCAATTCTACATCACTGCCTCTGTTAAACAAATATACGCTGATGAAACACACACACCAGTGCGTACCAGTGTGTATTATGTGAGCACCTCAGACACCCGGCTTGAACCAAACTACACAGTCGGCCGGTATTGTCATCCAATCCCAAAGTTTCACTTTCATGAGGACTTTCATGTTCATAATCACAGTAACACCCAGAAAAAAACAATAATATTCTTAAGGATTTGTTTAGTTTGTTAAAAAAAATCACATTGTAAATTCATCCATCTGGTGCTTTTATTCAGTTATACCAATTATCCTGTGTGAAACAATAGGTTCATATTGTCACATTAACTGATTACTTTTCAGTTGCAGGCGATTTATAAGAATTCCCCTGAAACTGAATATATTTTCTTTGATGTAAAGGAATCATGCTGTCCCTATCATGTGAAATAATCAGTAGTGAGAACAACTACAAAAAAAAAAATCATGAATGAAATATATATCTCTAGCAGTGTTAAGAGAACTGTAATATACTACGAAGGGGAATTATATGCCATGATTTTTCATATTCATGATCATTTACTAAAGTGAGATTCCTATCTTTAAGTTAAGGTGATGAATTGAAGTATACGAAACTGCAGGCTCTTTGCTAAGTCTACAGACTATCTTTTGCAAATTGTGTTTCGAGGGTCCGGCTATTGACCATGGCGAGAAGCAGCATGCCTCAGGAATACCACATCAGCTCGAGCCAAAAACCTAGACGGACGGTGCTTATACGTGGGGCTGTCCATCAGCACATCACCTAGGGACACAATGACACAGATGCTGAATTAGGGAGGCCCAAAGACATAGACCGCCTCCGGTAAAGACCTCATACCTGTCATGAAGGCCATTTTCTCCTGGTCCTTCTCAGCAGCCTCAGCCTACCAGTAACTGTTAGAGACTAAACCACAGGGAACCCGCTTACGCATCTGAGGTATCGTCCACCCTGAGAGGGGGATGAGAGTCTTTCAAATTAAACTCTAAAAGGCCGAATATATCAACCAACCACCAATCAGCATTCCAAGGCGCTTCATTTTCATAGCAAATGGCAGTGATTTAGTTAACTGGTACAACTGCTATAAATAACAGCAATCATTTCCATTATGACCATTGTCTCACTACATTGTCTGCCGAATATTACAAATGAAAGCCTCTTTCATGTGACAGACTAACTGGCTTTGAAGGCACAAGAATGTTTTGTGGCAGGCAAGGAAATACCAAGGCTAAAACTCTGACAGCGGCAATGGATCAATGGACAGATTTCAGCACTGACACTTCTTATCGTGACCATGAATGGAAAAATGAGTGAAAATTAGCATTACCAGACACAGAGCAGAGACTATGCAAGTGGGTGGTTATAGTCTAAATGGAGCAGGTGCACTGTGGGAAGAACAGGAAATGACTGTTTCATCCTTTTTTAATTATTAAAAGAAGCATCGGTGCGCCCTCATGGCTTCCACTGATAGGACTACAGTAAGCAGACCTGGTACGATTAAAAAATATGAAGTGACATCCTGCAAATACGCTAATGGGTATGTTAGGGTATTGCATGTTTTCTGTATAGATGAATACAGAAGTGTATTTTTGGACAGGGGGCACCATAAAGGGGGGAAGTTAGGATGATTCCAGGGGCCTCTGACCGACAAGGGCCCTAAAAATTTTCAAATGTAATTGGATTGGTCTAACTTGGGGGCCCAAAATGATTTGCTTCCATGGGGCCACAAATCTCTGATAGAGAAGCGTATCATGTTGGTCCCACAATGCAATTATGTTCTCCAATATTATAGGGCACATGTCACTTAAAAATAGCTAAACAATATTTTTTCCCCAGCATTATACAGCACCATGCAAAAGAAGGCAGTCAAAGAAAATGTTTAATGAAGCTTTGCAGAAAATTTGCTCAAACACACACACGCAGACATAAAAACATTACAACACATGCAAATTAACAGTAACACAATAAAAAACAAACAAGAATTTCGTCCGTTCTCCAAAAACCTACTGACATCTTGCTGGACAGCTTAGCTAACCTCCGCTTTGGTTCCCACCTCCTCCATTCCATGCATTCGTTAAAAAATTCCACCAGCTCAATTAATTAACTACCTTGATTTGTTGAATAACTCAAAAGGGTATTGGCTAGCCAAACATGGGGTGGTGGGTGAGTCAAAAATGATATGGGTGTACTGGATGGCTGTTACAAACACTGGGGTGACTTTAGGAGATGTTTTGAAACAGCTAAGCTGACATACTTTGGCAGACATAATATCATAGTTTCACACCGACATGACAAACATATACATGTCATTTTTTTGTGACTACCTAAGACTTTCAAAAAGCACTGTACAGCCATTAATCATTCAACTGACATATTAGTGGGACAGGATGCCAGTCCATTGCAGGGAATATGTTCTCACAAGCATTATGGATCATTTTAGAAATTGCTGGATGTTTTTGAACTGTAGAGGTAAACTGGAATACCCAGTTTAAACCAACAGAAAACAGAGTAAACCTACAAACGTCACGTACACATGGAACAAGGGTAGGAATTAATACAGTCAATCCTGGAGGTGTGATGTAACAGCACAAAATCCTGAGCCACTATTCTGTGCCATTCCATATATGAAAAGAGTGTAATTTAAGATCTGACCTGAAAGGAGCATGTATGAGAAGTAGGGTACTGATGCTACCCCACAGAAAAGGTAACCTAGTTAATCAAAGTGTGCAGTGCATTGGATGATGATTATGATGATGATGATGCTTACGTCACGTACATAGGTGGATTATTTTATTCTCTTGGGGATAGTCTCCAAAGTTAGGTAAACGATCGAGGGAGACTAGAATAGCGTATGTTAAGCTTTACCGTCATCGATGCAAGCCGATTTATCATCTTCTCTTGAGTAACCGTTGTCCCTCATTCCAGATAAAAATCGTCCTTGTATAATTAAGAAATATTTGACTGAATGCGTTTACAAATTTGTTATTTAAGAATTTCTTGTCATACGCAGGGATATATAATCTAATTTAGCAAGTAATCGTAAAATACGTTAGTTAGAGCCTAAGGCTCAGAGGCAGGTGTTTGGCGTTAATACTTCCGTATATTTTAAGCGTCTTCTACAGTGTAACACTGCGCTAAATTAATTGCTAGGTAGAGAGTTGAGAATAATCCGCAGTTCTCCCCTGTAAACCTATACACATCCCGTTAAACATGGTGCCCTTGAGGATAAGATATTTATTGTATTGCTCTTTCATCGCATCAAACCCGATTGTTCTCGTTCATTTAAATTTAAATACACCTAATAATAATGTATGACACTCAACATTAAATACCTAATTTATATTTTATGCAATAATGCTTGTTCAGTCTGCCAGCATATACGAAATTATCAGAAACTAGGTCATAACGCAGTGATGCCACCTTAATTTTCTAAATTAATATTAAAACGTGCATTGGCTTTCTTTAATGAAATCACTGGCCGCGCACATGTCTTTCGGCATTATTTATCAATGGAGTAGAAGTTTGACGACGGTCCCTTAGTCTTACGGCACCAGGCGAATGCTAGTAATGAGCTCAGTGTGGTTAGTGTGCGAGACGAGCCCTGACACTGCTTCTCTGGACTAAGGCAAGACAGCGGACTACACGGTACCATTCCCTCATTGATTGCGGGCAATGAAATTTACAGATTGAAAGTGGGGGAGGAATAATATATAAAATGACGGTGGACTTTGAAGAATGTATCAAAGATTCTCCCAGATTCAGGTAAGAACGTGTCTTTGAAATAATATGGAAACTACAGCTGAGATTCTCTTGTTGAATTCTTTCATATTTCCAGCCATGCGAATTTACAGCAGATAGAGCCGATACATGTTTAGGTTGTAGGTTGTACTATAAATAATGTTCGTGTGGAATGTGTGTGTGCGCGTGTGTGTATCAAAATTTAATTTGCTAAATCATTACAAATCGGGGCACATAAACGGTTCCAATATAATTAATGACATTTACATTTCCAGCGGGTATGATGCGTTTGCATATATATAAACACGAAGATAAGACAACGTGAACGATCAGACTTGTTATACACTAATGCTTAAAAAATTGGAGCCAGAATTGAATGAATGAACACAGAGAACGGCATGCACATTTCACGGACATTAAAAACTCAGTATAGATTTCGGCTAATTAGATACCACGTTGAATTACAACCAAGGGCTCCCGACGACATTAATTAGTGTAAGTGAAGACAATTATATATAAATTTATGGCCCATTCGAGTATCGTTTGTCAGCCAATTGTTTCCAAAAATCAGTACTTGCACTGGTTTATACGCGGGCTAATTACAAGTAATTTGATCATATGTCCTTTATTGCGGTTACTTGCAAAGTAATCGCTGTGCACAAAACACAAGCGTTAAAATGGTCCCGTTTCCCATTTTCTGAAGTCAGGCATGGAAAAGGACTTCAGATCGCATTCATTCTCAATAGTGAAAGGAGAAGGACATAATGGAAAAGAGATCTAGCGTCTGATCTTAACATTTCGGCACGATCGTATTCAAAACTCACTTTAAAACGGGAGATTGCGGTATGATAGGACCGGCTGCGTTGTCATGGATGAAACACCATTACAGTAATATACTTTCAATTGAAATACATTTCATTAGCCGGAGCCCAAGGAGGGGGCTGGCAGAGGGAAAAAATGTTCCACCGCATAGTTTCATGCTTAAATGTCAGCCTTGTCGTGCAATGAGCTCTCTGGGTCCGTCATTACATATACATATAAATTAAAACACGGTGCATTTTATTTGCCGATGCGTGAGTGATATTTTTGGATGGTTTTCTTAGCAGAGGCTAACTGATTAGCTCTAATGAATGAGATAACGGTGTACCACCGCACATGCTCCCGTCCTCGTCGGATGAATGATCAGGGATGCCACCCCCTCATCTTCTGAGCCATATCAGCTGTTTGCCATTTAGAAAGAATCTAATGTTATACCTAACTGACCCAGTGTTCTGCTGCTGGCATAATGTTTTGGTGAAAATCGTGCACATGATTGTAATGCAGAATGACGGAACATAGATTTCTTTTGCATTCAGAATACCTCTCCGCGTTAGAAGAGGGACCATCTACCGACTTATTTTATAGCCTTAAGAACAGCTTCTCATGGGGCACTGACGGAGGCACAGCGATGCTGTTCGCCTAGGGCGCCACCTTGGCTGGGACTGCTACTGTTAACAAGGTTAACATATGAATCCCACAACCTTAAAAGCATGAGGCAACTGTGCTAACCACTGTGCAGTTCTGATTTTGGTGTACAGCTTCATTGCTGATATTCTTGTAAGGGTGAATAATCATATTTCCACGTTTTTTTGATCAGTATGTTTCAGTCTAATTACAATTGTACCACAACTTTCCATCTCTCTAAGCTGTGGAACCATGCCACTTCTCTAATTCATTAAAACAAAAGACTGCAGTCTGAGTACTGTTGTAGACTGGCATCAGTGTTTTTAAAATACAATCTACATTTAGGCTATATAAAAAAAGCACTGTCTCATTATTTGTGCCGTACAATTCCATCTAATCATACCCTCACGGCTAAGCTTTTTTTGCAAATCTTTTCAAGAGAGCATAATGTCATACAATCGGAATGACAAACCCAGAATGGATGCTAACATTCTCAGAACATAACAGTGATTGTTTGCTCCTGAATCATTTAAGATAATTTACTTTTACTTAACAGACATTTTACTGAACGCTATTTACAATTGATAGAGCAGGATGAACTGGTCCCTGGAGCAGTTGGGGTTAAGCGTATCGCTCAAGGGCCAAATGATGAAATCACTCTGCCAACCTGGGGATTTGAACTGGTGACCTTCCAGTCCTGGGTATAGAGGCCAAACCTGCGGAACCGCAGCACTCCCACGGTTTTATTTTGTCAGCTATACCACAGAACAATGCTGATTACACCCAGTGTGGAATGTGTATTTCTTGGAATATTTTGTGGCAATTTGTGGAAGGAAACTGGGTGTCATGCCAAATTTGGCATGTTTATGCAAACTTACGCATTCTCAGCCCTTTCTCCAACAGAAGTAGAGGGTCGGCATGTGTCATGAATTGATTTTTGGCAGGTCGTGCCCTGACAATGGACAGGTGACAGTTGTTGCGTGGATTTGCTACAGGGGAGATCAGTATGTTTCGTTATCAGGATGGAGTCGAGGTCAAAGGCTTTTTAAAAGAACCTTAATACAATCAGGGATGGCTCCCCACATCATGGGATCTTATTAGAAACAACTCACAGAAAAATGTGTTTCCTGGGGACTCTTACAATGAAATTAAAGTCTCAGTCTGCATATGCATCTTGGTACCAGGCTGTTGACTCTCTAGCATTAGACAGTTAGTGCTTTAGTAATGTAAATTGTGAGACTGTGTTTGAGAAGGAACAGAACACGCATGCCTTGAAGAGTGGTGTGCTCAATGCCCCCCCCCAAAAAAAGGAAAAAAAACTTCTGACAAACAGACACTGGGAAAGATTTAGTCAAAGAGCTTTTTTCTGAGAAATTGTGAAGATGGAATGGGACATTTGTTGGGTACTTTAGCGAAGGTCAGAGGTCATAACCTTCCGGGGGACTCCAGGAAACTCTTCCTTTGCAGGGAGCTTCAATAGATCCTATACAGTTCTTTTTTCCCCCCACAATAACAATGGTGAATTTTCATTTTTAGTTTTGTACACAAGGTTTCATATGTTATTTTTAATACAGTTTTTGATTGTTATTATACTGTTGCCTGTACATTTTACAGGATGGTCTCCTGAAGCGAAGGGGGTGCTTTTACGGGTTGGCACGTTTTGATTTACTGCAGTATTGACATTGGAGAAACATTCTTTCCATTTTGCATCTGTGCTTTATTAACAAGACGCTTGGAATAGTGCTATGAAGCAGCACTACCTCATGACCCTTAACATGTGCGCTGTATCGGGGGTTACGAAAACAAGGCAGGCATTTCCCGGACACATTTCCATTTTCCTCGCACCGGCTCCCACACTCTCCGCCGCCTCCCCAGACGCATCGTCCACGTCCATTGTGTGTTCGCCACCGCCCCATGGAGGGGTGTCGCACATACCGAATTGCCGTCAAATCAAAGACTTCCAGACTTGGCGGTGGTTCCGTAATGACCGCCATCTGGGCTCGTGAGTCAGATCACAGGAAGCGGCCAGTCAAGGGTTTTCTACAGGAACTTTCTCTTGTGTTTATGTGGAAAGCAGCCAGACCTGGGATCCAAAGTGGAACTCGCTCGACCATTAATGCATCCCGACATCCTGGAATGTTTATATTCGATAATTTTCCACAAATTTTTATTTTATAATGTGTATTTTTTATTTGGAGACTTGTGTATCTCCTTGTCATTGTAATTTTCTAGTTTTTGAAGTCTTGATTTCTAGATAAGCACCATGAAAAGAAAGTAATATTTGCACAGATATTTTATTTCTGTGCATTATTCATTCTCTTTAGTCTTCCTACAAACTGCTGACATACTGCAAATAACTACAAAAGGAATAAGCAAACCCAAGACATCAGTTAATGGAGTAAATTAGGCATTTTGCTTTGATAAGTATGAGGTATATATATCTTTAAATAGGATCAAACACATGTTTCAGATTCTGTTATGTTGATTGGAATGTTTGGAAGCTGTCATTTCATAGCCATGAAACCAGAATCAGCCTTTCTTGCCACTTCCTGCCAATTTCTGTTGGCATAGCTTGCTACTGTTGGAGACACCACAACAATTGACAACTAGCTATTATGATTTAATGCAGATAGGTAATAAACACAAGATACCCAACAGAGAGGAGTAAATACAAGGGATGTGATGCATGCAGTGGTTTGTGCAAATTCAAGTAGTGCAGTGCAGAAAGTTTCCATAGATATAATAAAGAATAAAGACACATGTATATATATGAATAGTTCAGCCCACAACAGGACAGCCGGTCGTCCAGGTTAATGAATATAAACAGACTTGAGGAACAGAGAAACGGTGCTGTTTTGCAGCTCGAATCACCTGTGTCCAATTCTCACTTGAGGGATTTTTGTTTTCTGCTCCTCCACTTACAGTTTCCTGTACCAATAAATTTACCCAGACTTCCCTACCTCCTGCCAGGCAGCTTTGTCACCTTGTTATGCTCTTCGCGGTCACGGACACGCTCTCTGACAGACCACGGTACCTTCCAACTCCCGCAAAGCCATTAGCTCAAGGCGCAGCAATCGGATGCTAGTTAAACTGTCAGTTCTTTCCTTAGTGGGAACGTGGCGTCCCTTCCCGTGCGTAACAGCTTTGGCTTTTGTCCTGGGAATATCTCCAACTGTCAGGCGCACGGGCCCAGCTGAATGGCGTCAGCAGGCCGATGTTTGTGTTTGTTGAAAAGCAATCTGCGCCCTCCAGTCGGCGATCTGGCCGACGTCTGGCTTCAGCGCGACCACCCACCCCCACCCACCATATTCCAGCAGCCAGCTGTATTGTCGGCAACATTAAACGAGTGGCTTGATTGTGCCGACACAATGACTCGGTGACTCTGTGTCGGACCTGTCTCTACCTTCAGTGGGAGGAGCTTGCTAGATATCAATAACATGATCCACAAGATTATTATTTATTCTGCGACCCTACTTGAGATGAAAGTTGTCAAAGATAGATGGGTGGATGAATCGGTAAATGGGTGAAAGGATAGATGACTTTACCACTGGATTCGGAGTCTGCTGCAAAGTCAGTCTTCAGTGCTTTGCTAATTAATATTAATTTATTGAACAAAGACTTGGAACTCAGCTTCAGTCTAATAAACCTTGAGTTGAAAACAAAATGTGAATATTAGTAATGATATCGTGTCTGCCGTGAGTCAAACTAAACACCCTCCCTCGTCGTTATGCGGGGAGGAAGCAGTCAGACTGGTTGGTGAGGTCACTTAGCCAGCCTCTGCATTATGCAGTCACAGGTCTGGCACGGTGTGCGTCTCTGTGTACTTTCCATGGTTACGGAAAACCAGGCCCTCTTCCCCACTCTAGGAAGACGTCAGTGTGTGACCTGCGAGGCTCGACATCTGTATTTGAAGAATGGCCCTCCTTGATTGTCACACCGGAATTCCAGTGTTTATGTTACAGCCACGCTGGCCACATGTTTTATAAGGACCACATATTAAGTTTCTCCTGTTTTGCTCCCATGACATGCAGTTAAGGCCAAATGCTTGTGAAACACATGCTTCGCATTGTCTTGTTTGCATCTGTCAAGCAGAATGTGCCATTTAATTTCTGCGGGATGCGTGAAAAGTACCTTTTTTGCTGAAATTGTATGGTCCCTTCTCTTTTTCAAAGAATTATCCTGCTACAGTTGTGGAAAATTTAGGGTTTTAGCCTTGGACTGTACCATCAGCACTATAAAACTCATGCACAGAACTCCCCACTGCCTGATTCATAAACCCGCACTGAGCTGTCACTTAGGGGCATCAGTCATGCAGTAGCCGCAGCCCACTCTACGCACATAGGTGTTTGAATGGTTTTCAGGTCTTATACCCTGTAGATTTCTCGAGCAATGCATGCTGTGTGTCACCGGCTAATGATGGATTCACATGGGCTTGTCATTGTTACAGCTTACGTAATGCCGTTGGAATGTTCCGGGTGAAAAGTCATTACGGCTTAAGAAACCTAAGCTTATGTATGGATGGAAACAAGAGCAAGCTGAATCACTGTGATTGTGCATTGGCAGAGCATAGAATGGCTTCCCTTAAGATGGGTAAATGAAACATTTCAGATTATGATATTAAAATTAAAACACATGCACCAAGGAGACAGCATTTAGCTTTTTTGGTGTCTGCAGAAAGCATTGCGGGTGGAACATCACTGCTGGGATTCTACAGTAATCAGGCTCAGTATTAGCCTCAAATGGGTTTCCTCCCTGAAATTCCCATAAGGCTAATTCAGTAACTCATAGTACAGCCGCAGCAGCTTCAAGCCCAAAATGGCCCTGTAATGACCTATCTGTTGTGTCCTACTATTAAAGGTGAATTACAAGCTGTAAATTATTAGTGCTGTGCCATTGGTTCAGATGTATGAACTGAACAGCTGAATGAGGTCAAAAGGTCTCTAATTATAAAGTCCTTATGACAAGTGTCACGAGCGGGTTCGATGCGTGCCTGAATGTGTGCGGCGTCGGGTAAACAAGGCGAAGAAGCCGGAATATCCAGGGAAAACGGG